>KK118943.1:180676-226867 GCA_000611955.2 Stegodyphus mimosarum
TTTTTTTTTTTTTGAATTAGAAGACAATCATCAACACAACATTTCCTACATAACATATTTAAATAAAAGAATCCCTTTTTCCTCCTTGCGCTTCCAAATCATTATGCGAACATGCATTTACATCTTTGAAAACCTGAAAACGCGTGTGTGAGATGTTATCGTCATGCGGTGATTTGTAGGTACTTTATTTTTTACCACGACATTTTCGACGACGATATTTTTAAATTGCGAAGACTTTGAACTGCTGTATTTTCGACCAGATATTTTGTACCACGATGTTTTAGAGCTGCCATGTGTTTGTTCTCTTCGCTTTCTTTTCTCCCACGATGTTTTGTATCACGACGTTTTCGCCTTGCGTTGTTTTCTCCGCCATGTTTTCATCCGCGATGTTTTCGGGGGACACCTTTAAGCAAATAGGAGAGAGATAGCTGAATCTTTGTTTAGATAAACAGCAGCTTATACAAGCGAGGTAAACAGTTATAAGTAGTTCAAGGAGAAAAATAGAGACAACACGAAGCAACATGTGAGGAATGTTGCAGGTCAAAATTTCTTGCAAAGCAAAACCCGAAGCATTGATCATCGAATGAGATGCAAAAGCATTAATTCTAAACTGAACTAACTAACTCATGGCAATTCAAGTATCTTATTTATTTGTTTAATGGGAAGTGTAGGCACATCTGGAAATTGAAATTTCGGGAAAAATCGATCCTATTGTTTTCTAAAGTAATTTTTCAGAAATTTTCAACATGTTAAGTTGGCAAGGAGCTGCCATATCTCAAAACGTGGCTGCAACAGTTTTCACAAAGGCCACTTTGAGGGCTTCTGATCATATTTTATATCCTAACTTTCCAATTCAAATGTCAATGGACTTTAAATTAGAAGATCTGCAACGAAAGAAACTTGATATAAACACATAAAAACACAATAAATGTCCACAAACACAAAATTAAAGTATTCTAAAGAAACATAAAAATGTCATGCAAATTGCAAAATAGAACCATAAAATAAAAACAATGAATTAGAAATATAAAGAATGCGCAACGCTACCAAAATACATGAAAATTAAATTATGAAAACCAAAACAAATATTCATAAAAGTTACAAATTATTGTCAGAAATTAGCATTCCATTTACATTTGAGCAGGACTGAAAAGGGGATGCCTCAAGAATGACTTGAAAACTGGCTAGACCTGCGTAGAGACTGGCTAGATTTTAGAACCTAAAATAGAATTAAAAACTGGTTCCTACTTTGCATAGAAGCTAAATCAGCAGAACTCACTCTATAAAAATAGATCCAGACCTGGCGTTCTTTGCTTCAACGTAAACGGCTCATCGGTGATTCTTCAATGTGTCAGCGACGTACCAGTATATCTAGTTTCGGAGTTACGGAAGGAATTCCAACGTACGCCGTTTAGTGTAAGAAGTTAGTTGTTCAGGCCAATTTCATTAGAAATACGTTACTGATAGTTCTGACGTAAAGTCTATATCCGGCTGTTCCCCGGATCGTTTTCCCAAGATGCAATGGGTTATGTCAAAAAACATCTGATTTTCAAAGTACAAGAAAATTGTTCTTGAAATAAAGACCCGTATAGAGATAATTGTTTATGTTTATGATCGACAAAGGGTTTATCATCTTTATTCATGCATACGAACTCGTGCATAAGTATTCATATATCCCTTTTTCGAAAGCTACGGGAATTGAATCTTACATTTTCACTCATTCTATGAATATCAGACACGCAATTTGCTACAAATATGTTAGGTATAATTATTACAGGAGTAATCTCTATCTCTCACTAGTGCCCTATTGTCAGAAGCATATAAAAAAAGCTAATACCGTATATACCGGAGTATAACGCACCTGTAATTTCGGACTACATTTTTTTATATGTTATTCGCTGTATAACGCGCACGCTTTTCTTTACGAAGGAACCTGAAAGATACATGTGCGATGTTGTTATCCTTTGAAGTTGTTCATTAGAAGATTTGTTCAGGTTTTCGAACAGTGGTATACTGAATTGACAAGCGATAAGAGGAAATGCTTAGGGAGTAAATAATTCAGGAAAGAGGATAGGTTGTATTCAATGCAGATGTGCACAAGGATGTTATTCTATAGTTTCGAGAAAAGTGGCAAATAATTTCGGATACAAATGTACTTCTGACACTAATTAATTCGCAGAATTAGGAATCATATGTTTTTTTCTTTTTGTAGATATTTGAAACCGTGATTTTGAAGTGATGGCTTTGTCTCCTGCGAAACAAAACAAACACAGTGCTGGTTTAAAATGCAATGTCATTCAATTTGCGAAAGGAAAGGATGTTTGGTTTTCGTTAAATACGAGACTGGAAGAAAAATATATAAAAATAATTAATATGCTACAGAATGAATGTGATTTGCAGAAAGGGGTAAAGAAATGACTTATCCTAGATGAGAGTGTTGCAGACTGGATCTAGAAAACCGCCAGAATATCGCCAGTAATAGTATCTAGCTACGAGTATAAATCAAATTTTTTTATGTTCATCTTTTCTTTATTTTTAAATTTATCATTTTTACATCCGGCGTATAACGAGCAACCGTAAATTTCGATCTCACAGAAACCAATACTCACATTTTAAAATTAAAATGAGTTTCGAAATGGATTCTCTCGAGCTAACGCGGTTACATTTGCATTGCGTCTGGAATAGCATAGTAATTTTACGTTTAACTCTTCACGACCTGGGGCAATGCGATCCTGCATGGAATACTCTCATGATTGCAAGTCATGAGAAACTGTTATCAGTATTTTATCGCACATAAATATACAACTGCAGTCTACTAACAATTGCTGCAGTCTTCTGCATGATAAAATGTAAATTGCAGTAGGAGCATCTAAAAGATCTTCAAATCTAACAGAAACGATAGTTACATAAATTCATTATAAGGTATAAATCTTCATCTGAAGAATAAGGGGCAATGTTAAATATTTCCTTCATTTTTTTATTGAAGACCAACGTGTATAGTTAAAATAAAATAATATTTATCTCAACGGAACGTATACAGTTATTTCCAGTTCTCGTTTTTTACTCAAAAAATTAATTGGGTTGAAGCCCGGAAAAGAAATGGACAGCAAGGTGAAATTCGAGATTTTTCGGAGTCTTTAATGACTCTAGGAAATTACTTTTTGCTTTTTATGCAAAGTATTCATCTTCATTGCTTTCTAAATGATGTGACTGCAGGGAAATCTTCCGCCTGGATAATTAAAACGAACCTTTTAGGAAAAGCAATAAAGCAAAAATGAATAAAAAAACAGTATCTCATTTATTTTTAAAATAAATAAAATGCTGATTTTTCCTTAAGCTGCCAAGAATGAATGGAAAAGTTAACATCAAAATTGAAATTTCAAAAATATTTAATTTTATTTCAAAAGGATTCCCTTTTTATTTTTATTATATTTGAAATTATTTTCATTTCAAATGTATTTCTTACTTCCAAACTACACAGCTAACTATAGTTCTTAGGTTTTGCCCAAAATTAATAAATATATACAAATAAAATACAATATGCAGTCTTTTTTTATAAGTAAATCTTCGAATATGGAAATTGTAAATAAATTTGGTCATTAATATGATTTGAAATAAAAGTCGAAGGCAAGACTTTTAATTATATTATATCACAATTGAAATAAGAAACTTTTAGGACGCAATACAATTACCCAAACCTAACACTGCTATCATTTATCAGATGTCCAGGCGTAAAACCACATATGAAAGACAAGTCTTAACCACATAAATTGTATAAGTGATGTCAGATTACAGAACAAATTTATGCCGAATTCCATCCAAATTTTAATCTGAAACATTCAGAAATCAAGTATCCGAGGACGGAATTCGAGGGTCTCGAAATCATCGTGCCGTACTTGATTTTCTGCAAAGATTTTCGGATTGGCAGATTTTTCTCACAGGTGTTACAGTTATAAATGTATGTGTCTTAAGTCCTATCCTATACTGATTCCAGTAGAGTAAATGGGGGGGGGAAGATATTTTTCTCTGACCATTATAACATCCATGGCCTTTAAATAAAATATTTATCGTAAATCCTTTCTGCGGTAATGCGTTTTAGAAACTTATTTAATACTTTGGAATATCCATCAAAGAGAACAGTTTGATTTTCCGTTTATCTATTGTTAACTTTAATTTCCTTTATAATGATCTACAATACTGGCTGTATAGTTCAGATGCATATATTGAATTAAGCTTTTCTAATACACCCAAATGCGTACATTAGGAATGACTTTGTATACGAATGGCACTTAGTCGAAATAGGCTTTCGTTGCATTATAAATTTCAAGAGCTTGTTCCAACAATGAACTTCTAGCTAATCACCTTTTGTGACGTCATATTCACGATGAATCGCTAAACTCACAACATATTCAGTTTTAATGGACATATATATATATATATATATATATATATATATAGATTGCAGATAAGGTATCTGAAATTCGTAAATTGCGTTTGTAGGGCAAACAATGTGCTAAGTAATTGAGATATAGCATCCATGGAAAATTCCCATAACACATTCTGGTTGCATCACTCTGCATTTTCACAGGAATGTATCGTCAGTAATTACAAAATATCATTAGTAATTGAGCAAACGTTGAACGTTATAATGGTTTCGAAATGCCACAATCAGCTAGTGTTTAGTAAACTGTTACAGGATTAAAATCAAAACTCCTCATGAGCAGTTTGCTGAAGGACGCATACCAAACTCTGTTAAAGATATTAAATAACATGATTCCTTTAAGTCTGACGTATTAATGCAATACGATGGTTTGTTTGTTTCGGTAACTGAATACTACGAAATGAGCAAAGGTTACGTATCTAAGTGAAGGGAAGTCTTTGTGGAGGGTTTTCTATTGGAAAGTGGAGTGTATTTATATAAAACTGGAGAAAACCGCGAAAATAGACATATATGCCAGCAGTTTGCCGAGATTCGAACCCAAGTCGAAATACCAGGGTTTAGCGATATTGTTCGCTGTAGTGGGTCTAAGTAGATGAAACTTATGAGTACACTATGATAAAATTTGTATAATTTATTTCACAGAGAGTTAAAATCAAATAATATATATTATAAATTCAACAGAAACTATGTGGAAAATTTTTTAAATGTAGCATTGCCTGTCATTCGCCAAATGTCAAAAATCAAAGCTAGTTTTTCCTAGAATCGCTTCCTGCTAATCAGAAAGATCTGCCTGGAAGAAGGGTTGTTTATTTTCTTCACGTGTATTCAATTATTGTTATTTATTACTTTTCCACAATTCGATACTACACGAAAAAGGAGCGATGCCTTGTGGGGGTCTTTTTAAGTAAAACTGGCTTTCCCATGCGTAACGTGGATCTCTAACCCGGGTCTGAATTACTAGTGTTCAGAGGCTTTTACCGCTTGGCAGCTAGTGGGAAGTATAATAAAATTATAAGCAAGTTTTATTTTGAAAGACCTTCATGTAGGTGTCTTTGCTCATGTCAGTAAATCTCCAGAGCTTTATCAGTTAAAGAGTTAGAACAGAGATTAGTCCTTTTTTAGTATTATTTAATATTTTTAGTATTATTTTATCAACAATGATAGCCTGTTTGATTTAGTAATAGGAAAAGTTTATTGTTTCAAAATAATTAATAATTGAAAAAAAAAGCTTGATTCTAGCATGTTACCAGTTCTAAGGACCACTACGTATTTTTCGAAGTATAATTCGAAAAAAATGGGTTTTAGATTCGATAATAGATCCATATCTGACCTTTCTTCGAATGTTACCTTTAGAAATCAAACTAAATGTTACCACATGTTTAATAGATCAAGTGTTAGCCTATAAATTAAAAACAAAATTTCCATATTTTATTGTCTTTATTTGCATCTAAACGCAACTGATGGCATATTTATGCATAATTTGAAAATGCATTTCAAACAAAACCTTATTTGATTGCATCTAGGATAAATATAATTAAAATCACAAATACGCGATTTTAGTCCTTTTTTTTTATTTTCTAGTTCGGAAGAATTAAGAACAATTATATATTTAGTTGGAAAAGAAATTTAATTTTTCATTAACTAAATCTGTTAGTTTATTTATTCAGTAATTATAGACTATAATTATTAATTATAATTTTCGCTTTCCTTTAACCAAGTAATTTTAAGGAATTGCAGAAAACAGCGAAAAAATATAAAATTATGTGAGTATGCGTTTTTTATTCTCTTCTAAACAAATTCTTAGAGGAGTTAATGATGTTTTTTCAGGAAATGATAAAGACAAAGAATGATATTAATTCAGAAGTCAAACAACAAAAGGCAGTGTTATATTTGCGAATTTTCACAGGGCTAGTTTCGATGGTTTTACCGAACCATTACTCTCAGATGCCAAAGTGCAAATGAACGAGATAAGATATAGTGAAAAGATAAGATAAGAATGGTTGGATTGAAGTTAAGCTACCGACGCCATCTATTGAAGAAACAAGAAAACTAAAACATAATTTCCTTAAAGGCTGAAGGTAAAGATGGATTGGAATTACTGTCGTTAACTAGAATAGAAAGATTTTTTTTAATGTGGAACGCCTCTAAACAATCTAATTCACCAATGGAAGATTTTTTTTTAAACATTTGGCTGCAGAAAAATGGAAAGTGGAATTTTCAGGCCAACATGGTGAATGCTGGACAAGACAGTGCTGGGCAATAGAGGACTTCCGTGTTTATTTTTTCCTAATATATGCCTCATGTTCTTTAACGCAAAATTTAAGGCTCTCTTAGTTTGACCAAAGCGTTAAAATAAGTAAGCCAGCCTTAAAATTATAAATATTTTTTCTGCAGCTAAAATTATTCAAAAAGCATCCATAAGTGAATTAGATTTTCTAGTGGCGTTTCACATTCAAAAAAATCTTTCTGCTCTAGTTAACGAACCTAATTCCAATCCATCTTTACCTTCAGCTTTTGAAGAAATTATGTTTTAGTTTTATTGTTTCACCAACAGATGGCGCCAGTAACTTAACTCCTGTTCAGCACTCTTACCTCATCTTATCTTTTCACTATATCTTGTCTTGTTCATTTGCACTTTGGCAGCTAAGAGTAATGGTTCGGTAAAACCATCGAAACTAGTCCTGTGAAAATTTGCAAAATTTTGAAAATTTTTTTGGCGTGTTATTTTAACCTAAACAAAGAATGATATTTGCAAAATACGCACTTTTTCAATGAATATTTACTGATTTAATTCTATTAGGCTTTGAATGCGTAAACGGTGCTTTGAGAACATTTTACATATTTTTAATCAATCCTGAAAACCATCACTCTTCTTTTGAATGACGAATTTAAAAGTGCAGATTGTTTTATATATCACGCGTCTGAATGGAAAAAGACAATATTTGAAGTAAATATGCTTGCAATCTCGGAAAACTTCAAAAGGCAAAACTAATTCAATCACTTTCTTATTTTACAATTTAAAATATAAATATTTTTTCAGACCAGCGAATACTGAGTAAATCAATATATATATAGAGAGAGATAGAGAGAAAGAGATATATGTATTATCTTATTTCTGAATAAAAATACCGAAAGGTCTCCTGGAAAAATATACCCATTCTATTAAACTCAGCATAGACTAAAAGATTATGTGGTTCATATCTCTTTCAATATCTGTCTAGTAATGAAAAAAATATTGAGGTGAAATTTACAAAAGTCATTTCCCTTCTTTCATTTTTTGTATTTTTGCAAGAGGCATCTTTTCCAGGAGAAAGAAATGCATTTCATTTCGAGATAGCAGAATGAAATTGAAACAAAAAGTAGTAAAACATTTGCTATATCCAAATAAGAAAATAAGACAGTAGAATTTAATTTTGAAATCTTTTCATTTAGTTCCCTCTCATTATCCAAAATATTGAGAATTCTCACCATGAATTTTTTTTTTCCTTTTCTTTCCCCCCCCCGGGTTTATTGTTTTTCATCCGCTCCCTAAGTTGTTAATTTAACATTAAATATTTTGACATGAGTTCAATGTTAATTAAAATTAAAAAATCTGATGAGAACACTACATGACTTCCTTGTATAGAATATTAAATTATACGCATTTTTTTCCCGCATTTCATTTAAACTCTTTTTTTTTTTTTGAGAATTTCCTTAGTTATATTTCTCATTCAATTAATTCAGTGCTAACTTTGTGGCAAGGCAAAAATACATAAAACTTCAAAATATTTTCATTAAAAATTGAAAAATGTAGAAAAAGATAAAGTATTAAATACAGTTAAAACAATTAAAAAAGTAATTTTTACAATTAAAATTAGAGTTTCTACACAAGAACAAGCAATTCGGCCAGCGGGCAAGAAGGCAGATTTTTCCGTGCACAAAACTGAAAGTTTACTTTTGGTCCCTCTCGGTAAAAGACGCTGAAGGTACAGAAACAGACTTAATTCAACATTCTGCTAAGTTTCAAGTGTAAACAAATATGGCTGCTATGATAAAAAATTAGGCTTAGCCTCACTTAAACAACTTTGAAGTTGTTGATAGCTCTACAATTACTGCATGCAAATTAACTAAAGCCATAAAAACTTTAACCGGAAGATAAAAATAACATAATTCAATCCTTTTTAAAGCAAAAATGCACAATTTAGCAATATATAAGAATAAAACTGAGCTCACAGAGCCGAGTAACAGATCGAGTTCATATATATATATATATATATATACTTTTGGTACTGCCGATTGCAACCAAAAGGGGAGGTACGCAACTGCATGTTATGACAGTCCTACATACGAAATTTCAACGTTCTAAGACTACTCGTTTTTGAGTTATGCGAAATACATACACACATACGTAGAGACGTCTCTTGTGAATTCATTTTAAATCCTTTTTGCATCCAGTTTCGGGAAAAAGAGGCTTTTATTCTGTCCTTACATACAAATGTCACACAAAAATATCATGAATTGCATTCGATAGCGGTCGAAATAGATATTTTAATTGAAATAAATGAATTCCGAAAATTTTCGCGATTAGAGTACTTCCTTTACTTCGTACAAGGAAGTAAAAAAGTTACTTCGGGTATTAATTTTTTTTGCTTTGATACATTCATCGGTGCATTGTTTTAAGTATTTGCATTTTGCATCGAAAATTCCTTTTTCTTACATATTCTGACTGGTTATATTTTGCTTAAAATAAAATCTTTAAATCAAATAAAGTATCGAAAACAAAACCTTTGCAAAATCTTTCGATATAATTATAGGTCGAAAACAAAAGTATTTAGTTTTCGAAAAACAATAATTAAAAAAAAATCGCTAGTGCATTTAGCTCCATCCAACCCATATATATTTATAAAGAAGGTAATTAGACATTCCAAAAATTAGACAGGGAGTGTTCACTGAATAAGCACAAATTAAGATCCCCATAACACGTTTTTCACTTTCTTGTATGACAAGGGGAATGAAGTATAATACACTCATAAACAAAAACATTAGCGCACCAAGAAATAATTGCGGGATCGTAACGAAACTTGCAATGAAGGTACATGTCGGGGAGATATGCAAATGACTAGAAATGCAGCGTGATTGCGCATTACCTATAGCCGGTAGAGGGAGTTGAACGTCGTACTCTGTGGAGTATAAAACAGGTAACCAAAGCTTTGTTTGAGTGTGCTGAATCATTTACAAAGGAAGAGCTGAGGTAGACATGCCATTAGGCCGTGTTTGAAGACAATATGAACAGTTGTCGCAGTTTGAGAGGGGGAGAATCGTCGTGATGATGGAAGCTGGGTGGTCAGCTGGGCGAATAACTCGTCAATTAGGCCGCTCTGATTGTGTTGTGAGGAGGTGTTGGGACCAGTGGACCTGAGAGATGTCATGTACACGAAGACCAGGCTCAGAACGCCCTCGACAGACCAGTTGTCGAGAAGACCGCCACATCGTAAGAAATGCACACGTACAGCCAACTGCTTCATCGGCCGCCATCCAGGCACAGGTAGCACCTTCACCAGGGGCTCCTGTGTCTTCTTGAACCATACGAAGGCGCCTGGCTGAAGGACAATTGGTATCGCGGCACCCATAACGTGTGCTGTCCTTGATGCCCACCCATCGACGCCTTCGTTTGGAGTGGTGTCGAGCACGAGGAAACTGGACTGCAGCGAAATGGAATCAGGTCGTCTTTAGCGACCAATCCAGATTCAATCTCGGAAGAGATGACAATCGTGTTCGTGTGTAGAGAGCCCGTGGTGAACGCCTCAATCCTGCCTTTGCTGTACAGCGACACATCGCTCCTACAGCTGGTGTGATGGTATGGGGTGCCATTGCTTACAATACACGGTCACCCCTAGTATAGTTCCGTGGCACCATGACAGCCCAGCGATATGTTCACGAAATCCTGCAACCACATGTGTTGCCACTCATGCAACGGCTCCCAGGAGCCATTTTTCAACAAGACAATGCTCGGTCTCATACGGCAAGGGTGTCACAAGACTGTCTCCGCACTGTTACTACCCTTCCTTGGCCTGCCCGATCCCCAGATTTGTCTCCAATCGAGCATATCTGGAATCATTTGGGACGACGAGTTGGGCATCCCACGAGTTTGAATGAACTAGAGGCAAGGTTATCAGGACTTAGTGTTCTGTGCATCATTTTTGGAAACATAAATACAGTCTGTAATCGGGTTCTTATCCTCAAGTTCTAAGTCCTGAACCGGAAGAGTGAGCTGATGAAATGTAAGCTTTGTTCTGATGTAACTGCTGGGCTGGATAATAACTGCACGTGAAGGGATTTGAAATCCTCTTTTATTAAATCACTATTAATTACAAACTTCCCAACTCGGGAGAGATACAGAAAGTAAAAGACCACACTTGGGTCGAACTTAACAATCAAATAAACTTAAATAAATTTAAATAGAACTTAAATCGAACTTTGCTCACAGAGCGATTCGCGGAGATTGTCCTCTACCTGAAAGGATGCGTAGCAAGATATACTAATACTAGCGCACTTCAAATTGTTTTACAATGCAATCACGTAGTAAGCACTATGGCTTATAAATTTAAACTGCTAGCTGGTCAGGCGAACGTTGAGCAGAGTGACCGTGGTCTGAGACTAAGCTCTCTCACATTGAGAGGTTTCTACCTCTGGCTTAAATAGTACTTGGCTGTATTTCAAAATTAGCATAAGCTGAGAACGCGCGCTTCTTCTGACGGGAAGTTGAAGCAGAGAGGGGATAGACAGATTTAAATTAAAATAAAACTTGGTTAGGTTAACTAAAACCTTACAAGGTTACAGCAAATATGTAACGAAATGTCTCCAGACATCATACAGAACTTGTATGACTCAATTCCCGAACGTATCGCATCGTGCATTCACGCTAGAGGGGGTCCAACGGAGTATTAACTCCTCCGTTCTTTTGCCCTTTTTCTCTGAAATAAATTATCCTTTTTCTTTGATTTCCTTATCATTTACTTATATCAAAGCAGTCATTAAGTATGTAAAATTTCATTTCATTTTGACGACTCCTTCTTGGTGCGCTACTTTTTTTGTCCATGAGTGTATTAAATAATTTAGGGTATCATATTTAAAAGGAAATACCATTTTGATAGTTCCCGAATTCATTTTGACCATTTTTTTGCCTGATGTGTGTACGTACGGATAGAATGAAAGACTATTTTTCCAAAACGGACTACAAAATAGATTTAAAATGGATTTTTTTCGTGATGTCTGTAAGTATGTACGCTATGTATCTCGCCATAACACAAATCAATGAATGTAGTGATTTCACTGACTTAAGCATGGCGATTGTTTGAAATATCGATCCATGAATCTCTGACTATGTCTCAAATTCCTTTCGTTAATAACAAAAATTACTTTAAAAGCGAAGGTATAACAATGGCATATGCCATAAGTGGTTCTTAGCTAGTCTCTTTACAGGAAACTGCTGTTGTAGTAACCAATGGTAATGCAGTGTTTTTTTCATAAGTAATAATTTACTGTCCCAAACAGTTACGTAAACTTAGTCGGTAATATTTGAGTGATACCAAAGTCATTTTAGCAAAGCAATTATTCGTGATGCCAGTGCCCAACAGTCTCTGTTATTCAGCTCTTTCAATGGCAAAGCAATCAATGCAGTATTTCGAGGAACATTTGTAAATCTACATATGAGCTCTCAAAGAATTGCAATTTTTTGTAAGCTGTGAAATCAGGTTTTGGTACAAGGCCGTATATATACGGCCTAGAATACTTTTTTGATATCTATAAGAATGTATATATACGTGCATATTAAAATATGTTAAAGAAATCAAGGCAATCGTTCAAAATAAGACAGGCTTAATACTTGAATGATATATTAACACCATTTGCTATAAGAACTAAGCTCTCCTTCATGTTGCCATTGTGTTTTTTTTTCTATAAATAATATCGTAATGCACTCTAAGAATCAAATGCTAACATACAAGATTGATGCCTTCGACATGGCGTTTTGTAGAGCTTTTTCAATAGAGGTTGGTTAGTTGAATTTAACAAAGCACACAAAGGCTATTTTTTCAAAGGAAAGTGATACCTTCATGGAAGGCTTTCTGAGGGAAACTGTCTCGTAATCGCATTCCACATGAGTAAAAACCAGGGAAACTAACCATACAGCCAGCCCGTTCGCCGCCTGGGATCCAACCGGGGTCGAACTCTTAGTATTAAGTGTCATAATCACTTGGCCACTGGTCGGAGCCTTTCTGTAGGACTACAGTGCTTTCACTTCATATTCATTTTTCATAGCTTTCGACAGTTATTGAAAAATGTTGACTTATTAAACTCAAAGTAAAACAGAACTTGGGTCATATTTTGAAATATAACAATTACTAAAAATACGACATCATCTTCCCCCTCATTTTGTAATTTGCTTATCTCTGCAATCGCTTCGTCCTAAATCTAATCAATACTCAAATACAACAGACTGGAATCAATTTTATTGCGCTTGTGCCGTCATTTACTAAACTAATAGTAATATTAGCATAGAGTTAGGAACAATTGCAAATAATTTCGAGAATATTTATTATTCCCTTCGCCATAGGTAAGTTGACAGATGAGACTTTTAATTGGAGTCTGCGAAAGATAAAATAACAGGAGACAATGATTGTATTCAATATAGTCATGAAAATCTTTAATGAATGTTTCATTTTCATATGCCAAGTAAATGAAATGGCTTACTTTTGAGAAAATAAAGAGCATAAATAATGATCAAAGTAGTTATATATTTTTATCTAATACGAAGAAAAGTTTTTCATTATGGAAATCGAATATGCTTTCTTTTCATATATCTTATTTTTTCCCAATTCAAACATCTTCAGAAAACTGGTAGTTGTATAAGCGTAGCATATAAACTGTAATAATTTTCAAATAATGCAATATTTCAAGCAATAACAATTTAGAGAGTGCCATCCAGAAAAAATTTATTTCATTAATCTTATGCGTCTGGTTGCTTGATAGGCCTATTTGAATACTCTGTTATATCTAATTGTTACGAATTCTGTATATACGTAAATAATTTTAGCGAAATTATATCTGAAATTGTAGTATCTTTTGCATAATATAACATGAAAACTCTGAAGAGACGAAGTTCTGCCGGAAAAATATG
This sequence comes from Stegodyphus mimosarum, assembly GCA_000611955.2. NCBI lineage: Eukaryota > Metazoa > Arthropoda > Arachnida > Araneae > Eresidae > Stegodyphus > Stegodyphus mimosarum. Next base: position 194,275 of record KK118943.1, read on the forward strand.
ATTACAGGAGCAAGCCTATTAAACGGCTATCTCGCTAATGGGGAAGTTATCGTCAAGCTGACAATTTTTTGGTGACTGATTTGTGTCACCAAATTTGGTGAGAAATTGTCAGAAGTCTCCAAATCTGACGACCATTTGGCGACATTTGGGTCCTGCCACTGTGTACCTGTAATACATACTGTAATTGTATAACTGCAATTGGTCCCTATATGTAAATATAACCTATCCGGCCCTTACATGTAACTTTAATAGTATATGTATTCCAGTCATTTCGAGAAATGGAAGATGTTTTAGATGTTTCGGTGGCCGGGGGAAAACTACACTGGTGTGCAAAACTTAAGCAACAATGTAAATTTTAATCAGATAGCCGTAAAATTGCGGAAAAGGAGTTCTTGCGACCAGTGCAATGAACACGCTATTCAGTAGAAAGGTCATGCGTATTCAATTGTCGGGAACAAAACGTCGCAGGGGATGTGAGCGTACGCAAAACACGTGCGTTCGGCTCACTCAACTCAGGACTACGATAAAAGGACGGACGGCTATGCAATTAAAGACATTCGCTGTAAAGTGCCAGTGAATTCTTTCGTGAAATATGGCTAGACCAAATCACCTGGATGAATTCACACGTGGAAGAATGATCGGAAAGCTGAAGAAGAGGCGTAGTGTGACCAGTGTAGTTGAAGAGTTAATAATCAATAAAAGTGTCGTTTCGCGCGCTTGAAAAGCCTTCCAAACCATAGGTACAGCTGTTAGAAAGGTTGGTGGTGGCGCCGCAAGAAAACAACTGCAGTGTATGACCGATATATCGTCCTGCAGGCGAAAAAAGCCCGAAACAGTCAGCAAGCGCCATACCTCAGCAACTGTCTACAGCAACGGGGCAGCAAGTGTCGCGGTTTACCGCGTCCAGACGCCTTCACAAAGATGGCCTATTGCCCGCCATCCTGATTTCTGCATCGCTTTGAAAGTTGGCCATCGGTGCCACCGTTAAGAGTGTTGCAAGGAGCACAAAAACTAGATATCTCATCAATGAGAGTCGTATCCCGTTTATGGATGAAAGTCGTTTTTCTGCCACAAGCCAGTTCATTTGGAGAGAGGTCGGGACACGGTTTCCTCCCAGGAACATCATGGAAAGAAATCGTTAAGTTGGTCCTGGAGTTCTTCTCTGGGGAAGCATAATGCTGAACGGGCGGACAGAGCTCCAAGGTTTCGACAGAGGTTCTGTAACCGGAGATCGCTTTTGCCAGGAAGTGATCCTTCCCCACATGCGTCTGTTCCGAGGTGCCATTGGAACGGACTCCTTTTCTATAGATGACCAATGCACGGCCACACTGGACTCCTGCTGTTCAGAAGTTACTGAAAAGGGAAGATATCACTCGAATGGATTAGCCAGCGCACTCCCCTGATTTAAATTCCAAAGAACATGTGTGGAATGGTTTGGGGAGACGCCTTGCGGTACGAGTACATCCTCCGGGGAACACTCAACAACTGAAACAAATGCTGATAGAGGAATGGGCACTCTTACCTCAAGATCTGTTGAACAATCTGGTGCTGAGTATGGAGAGACGGTGCAAAGCAACCATTGCAGTAAGGAAAGGGCATATCCCACACTAAGGAACATCTGTTGTTGTTCTTCCTCTTCTACAGTCAGTCATATGTAACAATAATATGAGTTCAATAAAGCCTCTTTTGTTTGATTTCTTACTGTATGCATTGTATTCATTTTTGCCCAATTATGCTTTCGTTATTGTTTAAATATAAAATGCTGTCTCTCATTTCTGAATTTCGTGTCTCTCAGATGAATTCTCTTGGAGTGATGGCAAAAAGAATACCTGTTGCTTAAGTTTTGCACACCAGTGTATATAAGCCGGAAGAGAACAACAATTCTCAGTTTTTCAGTTCAGAGTACTGAGATATTTCCGTGAGAGCTTCGCTCTTTAGATGCGCTTTGCATTGCGTTGTGTTTAGCGTTCTTAGTAGTTTGAAGTGTAATTCCTGATTGTGCTCTGTGATACTGAGAAGAGATGTACGAGTATTTTTGTGGAAAGTTCCAGAGCTTTTAAATGTTTCTTTCGGTAAAATAGATTTTATCAAGGTATCATGGGTTCTGTGTGCATTCACTCCATCACGAATCCGCACGAAACATGATATTAATACCAAATTATAACAAAACGTGCATGCTAAAGAAAAGTGTTAAACATACTTTGACCAGAAGAATCGGTGTAAGTTGTGTAAATCTGCAGTGCTCGAAGTTTAGTTTGGAAGGATAAACAAAACCTTCTCAACTATAGCAGTAATAATGGCGAAGGAGAAAGATTCGTTCAAGCAAATAAGAACAGTGCAAAAGAAGCGGAAACAAAGCTACTAGAAGCGGAAACAAGCTAAGAGCCCTCTACTTACAAAGCGTGAAAACAAATATGAAATAATCTCCTTAAAAGCTGAAAGTAAAGACGGATTAGAATTGGGATCGCTAACTAAAATTCGAAAACTTTTATGACGTCTGCAGGAAATCTGATTCGACAAAAAAAATCTTTTTTGAGTAAATTTTGTGCATAGAAATGGAAAATGTTATTTTTTCACCATCAGTATTAACAATGAGAATTTACGGGTTTTTTAATTCCTAACCGATGTCTTACACTTTAATTATTTTAATTACTTGCACTTTTAATTATTTATTTGTTCTGTTTTATATAGAATACATAATAATGTTTACGTAATGCATATATAAAGTTTTTCAGTTTAGGATTTGAAAAAAATCGAATGACGAAAAAAGTGCTAATATTCGAAACTTTGAACCTCGAATCTCTCGCGAAATTCATGGGATTCGACGATTTCAATACGATGGCGAATCACTGTTTAATATGGAAGTCCAAAAAGTAGAGAATTTGTTCCTTACATTAATGATTTAGAAAAGGCTAGAATTGACATGCATCAGTTTATGCTTTTTGAACATGATATAAATGTTTACTGATATTGTATTTCAAGGCCGTTGGCTTTTTAATACTGTGTGAAAACAAAATTATGCAACTAAAAATCTATCATAAATTTTTGAGGAAGTATTACACTTGATACAGTAAGTATTACATTAATACATGAGAAAATAAACTTGAAATTCCATGCAATGTATACAACTTTCATAACTAGCCGAAGGAAATATAGAATTCAATTAGAGAATATATTCTATTAGAGTGAGAGAGATATTTTAAGGCCTTAACTGTTAACAAGTAATGCAAGTGAAATAATTCAATTCTTGAACAATCTCGAAATATCTGATGTAGACTCCACATGGCTTCCTTGTACAGCCTATTAAATTATATTTTGGTGCACTTAATTTAAACTTTCTCATTTTATTAGAGATATATTTCTCATTTAATCAGTTCAGTTGTCACTCAGCGGCGAGGCAAAAATAAATAAATAAATAAATAAAAACTCAAAACATCTTCATTAAAAATTGCAAAATGCGGAAAAACATAAAACAAATAATATAGTTAAAAACAGTTAAAAAAATTTGCAATTAAAATTAGAGAGTTTCTATGCCAAAACAAGTATTTCGTCGAACGGGTGGAAAGACAAAGTTTTTGGTGTATAAAAATTTGAGGTTAACTTTTGGTCCCACTGGGCAAAAAGACACTGAAATTGATCAGGCAACAATTCACTATACTACTAAGAGTTTCAAATGTAAACAAATAACCGCCACATTAGGCCTAGCACCACTTACACTTTTAAACTGCTGATAAATCTGCAACTATTGCATGAAGATTAACTAAAGACATAAAAACCTTAATCAAAACGTAAGAAAAACATACTCTGATCACATTTAAAGCAAAAAATGCGCAATTTACCAAGGTATAAGAATTAAAATACAGAGCTCACCAAGCTGGGCAAGAGAGTGGGTATTCGTGCGACTGATTGCAACAAAAAGGAGAGGTGCACAACTAGATGTTATAGCAGTCCCATATACAAAATTTCAACGTTCTACTACTAATCGTTTTTGCATTATGAGAGATACGCTCATACGCACGTACTTACTTACGTACAGACGTCATGAAAAAAAATCCCTTCTGGGTCTATTTTAAATCTAACTATTTTAATCTATCGTTTAGGAAAAAAAAGTCATTTATTCTGCCTGTACGTACATATGTCAGGGAGAAATTCGTTCAAATCACTTGGACAGATATTTTCGTTGAAATATTATACCCGAAATTTTTCCCGATTACAATACGTCCTTTACTTCGTAGAAGGAAGTAAAAATATAGAAAAATTATAAAAATAAAAAAAGAATTATAATGAGTATCATAAAAATTTAGCTCCAAAGATAATGCAAATCAGCAAGCATTTTTATTCTATTATTATTGAAGGAAAAAATGAAAAAAGAATATTTCTCCGAGAGAAGATACGTCTTCAACGAAATTGACATGTGAAGATCTGATGACACTCCTAATGCCTTGATGACAATTTTATCTGTGCAGTCTCTATTTATCCATGTAGCCATTGTGCATAATTTTTGTGCATTAATTTATCTTTCTGTATCACTTTTATCCGTGTCGGTATTATGCATAAATTTTTGCTGAGAATAACGAAATTGTATTAATGAGGCTGGTTAATTTTCATAAATGTCGTTAAATTTTGAGGTGTATTATTTTACCACCTTAAGAGAGTTGAGTAAAATGGTATACATAACAGTAATTAGTAATACTTATTCCTAACTTGCTCAATATTCTTGAAGTTAATAAAAATAACTGTTAATTAACATAAGATAAACCTTACAATTCCAACAGCTGCCCTATTAAATAGAACTGAAGTAAAATATATTTGTTTATAACTTGCATGATTATATGATTTACTTACAAAATTACATTACCACCCATAAGAAAGAAGTTAAAATTATTCTATAGAGACATATAATATTTCGCAAAAGGATAATATTAAATCAAACCGAAAATCTCTGAAGTTCGTCTAAAGATATTTCTGCCTTTGGAAGTCATGCATAGCTTACAGATACGTATTATAATTTTCTTGGTATTTTGACAAATCAAACATTTTAAACTGAATGCCTTTCCACTGCGCTACCATACTGCGCTCCACATTCATATTCATGACAGGGGAATACATTGCCGAGTTTTGTCGAAACTTCTCTAAAAGATGTTTCGAACTTTGGAGTACATAGACCTGATCTATTCGAATCTAAGACGCGTTTCATATTCTATAAAGCACATTTCGTTGAAGTGTACCAATCCCTAAGGTTTATCTTCTCAAAGCACAAAAAGTTCTGTAATGTACTCAAATATTTTTACACTTCCCGAGAATTTGGCTTTCCAGTCCATTTACTTTTTCTTTTCATTTTCGAATTGTATCACCTCCATGAACAACATTGAAGGATTTTCAATGAACCGTCAAGCATTTTTTACAGTCTGGTCTCTTAAGACCTCTTCGCCGTTCCGTTAAAAATAGCGATCGATTTTCTGTACAGTTTGCAATCGGTAAATGCTAAATTCTAACAGAATAGTTCAACTTTTCTTTATAAAGTGTGAACAGTCCGAAAGAAGATGGTCTAAGTAAAATCAGTATTACTTTGAAATCGCTTCTTCATACTTACATTTATAAGACTGACACTGTAGAATCAATGTTGCTTAAGATCAACATAAATCGAAACAGTATATGCTGCATTGAATCAGCATTGTGTAAGATCGTCACGGCGTAGATTCGTCACTCATATGTCATCAAGACATTAAAAAAGAAATTTTGAAAATAATTTCTCAATGAATATGGTCATCTGCAAAGATTCATCGCAGTTTTAAGATCGACACTGCTGTATAGCGTAGATAAGGGTTAATTCTAGACTGGCATTATCAAGAAAAGACGAATTTGTTAAATTAGTATTATTTTTAGAGTACCTGAGTATAATCGATACCAACTTAGTTTATAAATCGGATTTTGAGCTGCTGTCTCAATCATGTGCCGGATGGACTATTAGTTCTACGCACAGTCGATCTTTTGTATCTTGCCCTCGCTTTCCATTCAGTTGATGCTTGCTGAGATCACTATTAGTGTTCGCGAAGAGTGAGATCAGTTAGTGCTCGCAGAAGAAGGCAATTTACATACTGTAGTTTTGTTTTTAAATTTCAAATAAAGTCCTCTAGAATGAAAAATTATAACTAGCTACAGGAACAACTGTTGCTCATTTCGTTCCGTTTTCAATATAAATCAAAATCTGCTGACTGTTACAATAAACTTATATGAACTATAAAGTTGTATTTTATTTACACGTAATCTAAAATATTAAGTAACTATAAGGCTGCATTTAAACTATAAGGTTGATAAATAACTGAAGGCTTACATTTTAACTATAAGGTTGCTAAATAAATGTAAGGCTATAGTTAAGCTATAATGTTACTAAACAACTTAATTTAGTATTACATTTAAAGTTTAAGGTTACTAAATAACTATCAACTTAAATTTCAACTCAAAGGTTACTAAATAACTTTTTAATGGCCAGGTGCTTTATTTCATAACCATTAGCCTTGCGCCACTACAAGGGGCCGAAGTGGTAGCTATTTCACTATGGAAGCACCTAATAGGTATCCACCGTTGCCTCCTACGAAGGAACGGACAGTTAAAACCGTGTTTTCTTGGGGATTCGAACCCAGGCTCATCGTTACAGCACTCAGAGTCACTAATCACTGCACTAGGTGGGCTGGCTATACTTATTAACTTAAAGGTTACATTTAAACTATAAGATTACTAAATAACTATAAAGTTCCATTTAAACTATAAGATGATTAATAAAAAGGTTTACATTTAAACTATAAGGTTATTAAATAACTATAACTTCACATTTAAACTGCAATATTGCTAAATATAAGACTGCTTTTAAACTATATGTTTACCAAATAACTATAAGGTTGCGTTTAAACTATAGGATTACTAAATAATTATAAGTTTACTAAATACTATAAAATTACTAAATAACTATAAGGTTACATTTAAATTATAAGCTTACTAAATAACTGTAGGTTAGGTTATTTAATTATGGCAAAGCACAAGAGGGCTATCTGCCTAAAGGGAAGGATGCCTTCGTGGAGAACTTTCTAAGGGAAACTGGCTCGTATACACGTTACACATGGGGAAAACCACGAAAACGTCCATGCAGCCAGCCCGTTCGCGGGATTAGAACCTCGGACCGAACTACCAGTGTTCAGCGTCTTTACCGCTCGGCCGCTGGTGGGCCTACTAAATAACTATAAGTTTGCATTTAAACTGTAGGGTTACTAAATAATTACAAACTTACGTTTAAGGTATAAAGTTACTAACTAACTAGAAGTCTACATTTAAGTTCATTGAATTACTATAAGTTTACTAAAGAACTATACTAAGTCTACTCAATAACTGCAAGGTTACATTTATATTATGTAAGGATTTATATTTATTTTAAATAATCAGTTAATTTTAATTTTAAGTTCCTTTCCTATAAGCCTTCATTCCCCTAATTGTCAGTGCCAGAATATTTAAATTTAGTAGCGCGCGCAAGAAATGCAAATTCTACTAGTGGAAGAATAAGTTAAATATCGACGTTAAAGTCGAGAAAGAGAGAGTCGGGGAAATTCCCGTGCGTGCTTATACGCAAACTTCTGTTTAGCAGCTACTGCTGGTTTTGAAGTGGCTTAAGCGCTATTATCTTGCTGCCACTAGACTCATTTGCGCGCTGTAAGCTACAGGATTATATAAGCCCTGTAGGGTACTTCTACTACTTGTGAATATTTGTGAATTAATATTGAATTTAAGTTTGAATCTACTGTTTCAATTACCGCCCAAGTTGAGGCGTAGTTTGTTAGCGTCAAGTTGACGCATTGTAAATAAGTTAAAGAGTTTAATAAAGGGCAGTTTTAACCCTTCGTCAGTGCAATCACTATTTTTCAAGATTCTACACAACAGAGGGAGAGTAGGACGTTACAACTATAATGTTGCTAAATATCTGTAAGGTTAATAACTGTATGTTTACTAAATAACTGCACTTCTACACTAAAAAACTGTAAAGCTACTAAATAGCTATGTGGTTACAGTAAATAACTATATCTTTACTAATCTGAATAATTGTGAGTTTACGTTTGATTTAGACTTAATCCAAAATATTACTTGATTTTTCTAATGTGCAATTTGTATTTAACTTAGCCTCGAAGTGCACAATGTAACTACAACAATCCCAAAATTAGTTCAAACATTCATTTGTACTTCCATCTCAAGTTACGAGACTAAAATATGAACAGAGTTTAATGTGCGCTCCCTGAGGCCCGATAATGCAACAACATTTCAGAGATTTATAAATAAAGTAACAAACTAAGAGTATTGTTCTGACTAACCAAGCGCTTTCCGAAGTGAGTACAAGCAAAGTCTAAAGCAAGAATTGATCAACTACTAATATAGTATTACGAAAAGTATAATCTTGTATTTATGGTGCTCCTGGAAGAAGGTGCCAGCTCATTTAGATTCTTGCTTTTTATTAAAACTAATTTGCACTTAAATGAACTGAGAAGCAGAAATTAGGGAAAAAAAAAAATTAAGTAATAGCTTGTTAATTAATATAAACTATGCAACATATATTAATTATCAAGCGTGTTCCTTGATTGGCTATTAATAATAACTATGCAACATATATTAATTATCAAGCGTGTTCCTTGATTGGCTTTTGTGAAAGAGCTCAAGAGCATACATTTTAATGTTCTTTACCTCCCTCGACATAAAGTAAATCTCTACCAGAATATCATTGTTTAATAGATCTGCTGGGTTATGCTGCATTGTAATAAAATTGCCTATCTTTGTGTAAATTTATCAGGAAAAAACGCAATGCACTAACGATATATCTCACTTACAACTAGTTAGCTTCCATTAAGTTACTAATGTTAAAATCGTTTCGTGATCTCAGTTTTTCGTTAAGATGCACATGCTCACATGAACACATATTGTTATATTATAGTTCACTGAATTTCCTATGTTTAAAGAATATTCGAATATCTTCATTGGGTGGTTCAACCTGCAATGCAAAAATGCAATTACTTAGACACCTTCCAAGTAACATATATCGAAACTCACATATTTGTTCCAGCATACTGCCGTTCAGAGAATCATTAAAAATATATCTTTCTTGATATTTGTCGCAAACTGCTGTCACACAGTTTTGGACATCTTAAGCTGTCTGGTAACTCTAAACTCCGACAGCAGCCTGAATAAGAAGGCGCACAATCACAGAGTAAAACATCTATCTGAAAAAATGAAAATTTATTTCAATTTCTACCTTATTGATAGCAAACTGTTAATCACAAGTCTTCGCTATGCTATTCCTCTAATCCAAGCCTCACTAGCGTTCGAGTGATAACTACCAACGAATGCTGATAGTTTGACCCGTGTTCGAAGCCATACGAGGCCACATTCTTTCAGGCAATCCTTCACGAAAGCATTCTTCCCATTATGTAGATAGCCTTTCAAATACATATATATACTAGCGGAAGTACCCTATGCCAGTTAAATTAGATTGAGAGTAATACATCTAACAACAGAGAGAAAGATAACGCTGTAATCTTTCTCTAATAACATGCAAAAACACGATTCATAGGCATACATTTTTCAGTCTCATGCGATATGGAACCCACATAAAAAATTTCGATTGAAAAATAAGTTAATTCTCTCTCATTATATCAGTAACAATGGCATTCAGTTTTTAATGTTTTTCGTCTTGCAGCCCAGATGGTATAGTATTTAGGGGAGCCGGCTACGATACCAAAGGGCTTGGGTTCTAATCCCGGAGAAGGCATGCCTGTAATTGTCCGTCTCTTCATAGGAGGCAAAGGGGACTCACCCATTAGGTGCCTCCATAAAGTGACCACCAATTCTGGCCTTAGTAGCGGCCAAGTCGAAGTCGGCTGAGAACCCGCCACTAGAATATACACAGACATACACACACAGACACACACACAAAAAAAAGATGATTTTCGTCATTCTAATCATATGGTTATAAAATCTCAAGCTCCAACCAGTATTTCTCCTATATTTAATTTTAGTGGATTAAATGTGGCAAAACATTTATCATTATTGATTTGAAATCAATAACGCGAACAAACAAACACACAAACAGACATTCTTCTTTATATGTATAGCTTTTGTAAAACTTACAAATTTTTGGTTAACAAACTCTACGATTTGAAAGTGAGCACTAGCAACGCTTTTCGAAATAAAGCATTTTTACCTCCAACGCGCGAGATTGTTGCCACGGGGAAAAATGAGTGCGAAAATTAGCGCTTTCAGAGTTTTTAACTAATATTTCGGCTGATCAAAGTCGTACGAAGATAGAAATAGTCGAAATGGTTTCCCAAGAATGTTTAGAATCGGGAATAATGTATTTAATGGTTGACAATGATATTTTTTATTTCGTCGTAAAACTTAGAAACTCTAGGATTTGAAAGCGAGCAGTGACAACAACTTTCGAAATGAAGCAACTTTTCATCTCCAGCTTGTGAGACTTTTGCCACTCGGAAAAATGACGAAAATTATGGTTTTTCCGAGTTTTTTATTAATATCACCGATTTTAGCTATTTTTTATTGGAAAAAAAGTGGACGTTAACCTTATCCAGGCCCCAGAAAAGAACTGTAGGAAGTTTGGTGACGATAGCTATAGTAGTGACTGAGTTATTAGAGGACAAACCAACAGACTTTCTTCTTTATATATATAGATACATGGAGCGTATAGCCATTTTCAAACAACCTAACATCTTGCTCAATTATTACATCAGTATCAAAATCACGTCGATTAAATGTTGATAACTAGCGTCCATTCTGTGCCGGTGTGGATTCTACCCAGAATCGAACTTAAAAATCTAAGCCAAGTATTCATAAAACCAGATCGGCACAATCAGTAACTACATATGTTCGAATTGCAATTACCTCTGAACAGCGTTGAGGATATGCTTATCAGATCTAAATCGGGCATGGAATCTGAAAGTGAGAAATCGAAAAAAATTGAATAAAACAAATTTCAAATATTCAGTTTTGATTCAGAATTGTGAAACATTAAAATTTTCGAATACCACGAATTTCGTAAAAGCTCGAATCTTTCGATCTCTAAAACTTGTTTGTTTCTTTGCGGCTTATCCCCCCGATGGACAGTAACATCAGATCAGGTCTCTGATATCAGAGTAAGCCCAAAAAATTCAACGTGGCAAAGGATTGAGATTGCTCTTGTCGTTTCTAAGAACCTTGAGCACCATATAGGTGACGGTACGACTTTGCTTAGTTTAGCCCCCAATTTTGAAGGACAGCAACTCGGGGAAGGGATGGATCCTTGGTTTCGCCCCCTTCTTTCCCTTTCATCAACCTTTCGAGAGGACTTTCGGCTCGCCGTTTATTTAGAGTGTAGCCATGCCGCGCAGGCAGCATACATTTGCAAACATCCGTGCCTTCTCCGGGATTCGAACCCGGGCCCTTCGCTACGGAAAACGCCGTCATTAACCATTTTTGCGGTTGGGCGGCATCTGTAACTTGAAAAACCGCTGGATAAAAATCAATCTTAAAATCTTAAATTGGAGCAAATTTTTAACAAAACTCTAACGATTTTCAAGACGATCGAAAGTAATTATCTCTTCCTTCCAATATAAAGGTAGTCATTTTCTCACCTATTATTTAAATTCACAGTTCGAATGTCTGATTGCGCTTTCTTATGATACTATTACTGTGATTGATTCTGCGAAAATTTCTCACAGTTTCCAATGAGTTCAAGTTTTTTTAACCCTTTCACATTTAAAAAATTCATATTTTTTAATTAATGGCATTAATTCAAATACAGCTTTTCGCGTCACTTTCAAAATTAAAATATCTCAGTTTTTTCTCGTTTCATTACGAAGCTGCCCTTGTTTTCTTTTTGCACGTCCATTGATTTTGGAAACTAATATCCTCACATATTTCTCGCATATTGATTCTCACCCATTTGTAAATTTTTTTACAGTTGAAGAATTTTGATTTATGACTGAATGTACGCAAAATCGATAGAGTTCATTCAAAATTTAAGGTAACTATTTTTTTGCTTAATTTTTACTATAGCTTATCTCTTTTTTTCTAACTATAACCGTTAAATATTTTAACTCAGAATATTGGAAATATTTTTATTGAAGTTCAGCAGATGCTGAACAAATACAGCTTCAATTTACAGCAAAGTGGATCAAAAATGCAAGAAATAAGAAAATATAATAGATTGTGATTTCGAATACTTGTTTCCTAAAGTCACCAAGGAGCTTTCTAGTTTTTGAGACTTCCCTAAATGTGTTCAGTGTTAAATGCTTTACCTAAAAATAATTAGAAAATTTATTTTTATTAATTTTTGGAATGAATTTGTAACAATGTATAAAATATCTCCAATTTCTCTGAACTTGCTTCGATTTAAAAATATTTTCGGACATGTAAAATATTTGAACTGTGGCTCCAATATTTTTTGTCAAATAACATTTAAAAGATAAGCCTCAAAGCATGGCGATTAAAAAAAAGAAAGAGAGAGAATTCTGCTAGGTCCATTGTAAAAAAAATAGAGAGAGAGAATTCTGCTAGGTCCATTGATGAAGTGCAACTTTCGTTTATCATGTCTCGAAAATGCAACTTAGTATATATATATATATAAGCATTGTATACAGGATTGTCCTACTATATGTATTTTGACAAAAATTTGGATTTTTATCTGAAAAAAAATTTTATCTGAAACGATACGCTAATTTGTTTCCCATATTTCGATTCTACGCCTCATATCGTATTTAAATACCAACTATTATAAAATTTGATGAGAAACTAACGAAGAAATTCAAAAATTTATCTTGGCTCACCTTTTTCCATTTGCGCCAAGAATGATTTGCTTGATAAAATTCTTAATTTATGGTAACCTATTTCACCTTTCCTTTTATTTTGCATGAGAGGAAGAAAAGGTGCATCGCTTATTTTTTCAAATAATTTTCTTTATTTTTTAATGATACAGTATTTCACACTTGTTTTCGACACTTTTATTTGTGAAATTTATTTGCCTAGATCTTGTATTAAAAACTGAAACACAGGGTTCAATTTTTTTAAATATATTTTCTCAATTTTAAGCATTGCTTCTTGTAAAATAAATATCATCAAAATAATCCTTGCAATAAAATACTTTTGTGTAAAATGTGTTAATGAATAACTCACATAATAATTCGAACACTCTAAACTTTGGTTGAAATGATTTGGTAGACAATGTTGTTCTTTACAATTTCTTTTTATTTGAAATACAAATACATCACCAGAATTATCATCTACATTTTGAAATGTTCATTTGCTTAGTAAAATATATTAGTAGTTCCATATCTGAAGTCAACACAGCAAGACGCTACAAATTAAGCACAAGTTCTGTTAGAAATTTAACAAAATGTATGCCGTCTTTTTAGAGATGGTAAAAATATTAGAAGTATTCTAAAAAATCTTTGGTGTAAGGCTTTCATTTGCCTTTAATGTAAGAAAATGATAGAAGTTGCGTGGAACTGAAGAAAACGTACCGAAGTCTGGGGCACATTCCAAGCTAAAACGAAAGAATAACAGAGTTATTTTACCAAAAATCAAACAGGGCCCAAAAAATTAGTACTGTAAAACATTTAGCAGATTTAAAAGAGCGATTTGCAATAAAAGTTACCTTGAACTTTTAGAAGAGCCATTTCGGACCACATGGATACAACAGGTGATTTGTATGGAAGGAAATATTCCTCAACAAGAAAAAAAAAAAGAAAATACACCTAGCGTTCGCAAAATGTGTGGCAAGCAAAATTATATTTATTGTAACAAAATTATATTTGCAGGAAAGTAAAAATTTAGTATCAAGGGGATAAAGACATAATATTTTGGGGATGTTTCACTGCCTCTGGAACAAGAAATTTAGAGATTATGACGTTGAGCTCGACGAGAGCGTAAAAAATCTTAACAAACCCTTTTGAGTGACTGTTGAAATCTAAAGATTTTCAGAAAAGTTAAACATCTAAAACCTTTCAGACCTTACTTTTTTATATAATTTTTTCTGCTAAATAATATTTTGATTATTATTAATTTTAGAACAAGGATCCGAAAATATTGAAATCGAATAATGAAAAGAATATGGAAATCGGACTTAAAAAATTAGATAATATTTACTTTTAATTTAAAATAAAATCTTTCAAGGTGCCTGTCAGAAGTATTTAATTTCTGTAACCATTCGGTTAACCTACAATGCTTTTAGCTGGAAGAAAATAAATTAGTTTCTTCATTTGGAAATACTACTTCTGCCTCTCTTTCATCATGTTTTAAGTCATAACAAAATCAGCCATCATACAAAGAAAACTGTTTTCTAACATTACGTCCGTTAAATTAAAATGCCAGTTCTTTCATCACTTCTTGCGGCGCTTAAAATTTAATTCAGCTTCGGAGAAGTCGTTTCATTAGCTTTTACCCGTTGCCACTGCGTTTTGTGGAATTCTTGCGATTTTAATAAAGGAAGAAAGAAACTTTTGCAGAAAAATGAGTTTAATTTTCTTAAGTCTTTGATTATTTTTCATAAGCAGAGTTAAGTCACTTCCTTTTCAAAGGCGAAAATAGCCTTCATATCAGATCATAATTTTTCGTTAAAACTAAGAACTCCTTGTAGTTTTCTGTAGTAATTGGAATCTGGAAAGCTTTGATATTATTTTTAGCGAAGGAATATTCGAAAACCAATATACAGGGAACGAATTCTATTTAAGGAACTTGCGCATTGAGGTATATTAAAATGTAAAGGCATTTGTGAATCACTTCCAGTATTAAATTCATTTTGTTCAAAATACTACATTCAGTCGTATGTCGGAGCTAATAAACACATCTGATTAAAAGTTTATTCGTCTTGATGAGACAGTAAGGATGCATCGAAAAATTAAACATTTGAAAAGCTGTGTGGCGTTAATGCAGCTATGTAACATCGTAATGCATTAATAAAGAGTACATGAGGTATCATCTAACGAAAGTGGGAGCTATTGTTGATCAAGCGTTAGCGCTAGATGAGAAAATAACAAAATTTTGATTGGTTACGTTTATTTTCAGTAGCATGCTGGAAATTATGCTACGTTAATAACAACTTTAGAAACAAGGTTAGAAGAAAATTTAACTATAGAATTAATTAATAATAAATTGATGGAAGAGTAAATTCGTGGAAACGAAACTAAAGCATCCGGTACAGATAATGAGAATAAATATTTAGAATCATGTTCTTCTAAAGTGTGGCCCATAAAGAATGCGGTTTCCGAAATACCCTCCATTTCTGTTATTGAAATTTGGCAGCACTGAACGTTACACGTTTTTTATTTGTGGTCAGTGGACTGGGCAAAAGTTTCATCAAGAAAGTAATGCTCAGTGATGGAGCGAACTTTCTGTTGAACGTTTTCTTGAACAAATAGAATTACAGGATTTGTGGCGCCATCTTCAAGAATTACGGCCTGATTACGCCCTCAGCCCAAATGCTACACACATCAAAGTTGGCGATTTATCCAGAATTATCAGAGGTTTTTTAGCTCCAAATTCTTTAATTCTGCTTGTTCATGAAGCCTCTCAGCACAAAGTAAGCCTCATTACTGAACATTACTATCTTAGGGAAATCGTCGTCCACTCCACTATTAACTGCAAGACCAAAGATGAAAATCGTGTAACGTTCAGAGCTGCCAGCTTACAAGAACAGAAATGGAGGTCATTTCAGAAGTTGCGTTCTTTATGGAACACCTTTTACCGCTCGTAACATTTCAACTTGCAAGAGTAAAGCATATATTTGGTCCTCTTGCAAGAAGTTGGGAGAAGTCAAGGAAATAAGTGAGCAAAATGGAAAATTAAGCATTATCAAAAGTAGCAAATCCATGCAACTATCAAATCAAGTGACGTTATTGCAACGCGGTACGTTTCTAATCATCATTGTTTTACAAGGGTGAATAATTTACAGAGTTACTGATGCATCGATTCTGTAGTCACATTTGACATGCGTAATGACAAAGACCTGTTCATTAAGACCCAAGAAAAACACGCCGACGAGGAAAATAAAACAGGCAAATCGACAACCTTGTATTTCCCCTTTGCACTCCATTATGGTTTCGTTTGATGTTAAATCGCTGTTTACTAACGTTCTAATCGAAGATGCACTAAAATGCCTTGAAATTACACTTCGAGAATTCCATTTCTCACATACTGAAATTGAAGAGTTAATTTCCCTCACTTAAAGTCTCTGTGAGTCAAACTCACTTTGTTTTCCAAAATCAATATTATCTCCAAATTGAAGGACTAGCTATGGGCAATCCCCACAGTCCTGTATTTGCTGACATTCACACGCACTATTTTGAGGTTAAATTATTTGAAAAACTATCTTTTCGTCTGTGGATACGCTAAGTAGACGACACTTTCGCTCTTTTTGATGGTGATAAGGAAGACTTACCCCAGGTTTTATCTGTTATAAATTCGATTGAACCAGCGATCCAGTTCACTTTTGAGACTGAATTTGATAATACACTTCCTTTCCTTGATATTCTTATAATCCGCAATGGATCAAATTTCAGTACAACTGTTTACCGTAAACCCTTTTTTGTCTGTTTACCTTCCCATGCTAAGTCATGTCACCCAGCTAAGCAAAAAAATGGCTTTTTTTCACTATTATGTATTTCGAGCTCTCGAAGTTTGTTCCTCAGAATCTCTTCTTGCTAAGGAACTCAATTATAAGATCTGTTACCCTCGACCGAGGATTTCTTCCGTAGTCATTGATAAAGCTGATCGAAAGTTCTCATCGTGCCGTCGAAGAACACATTCTGATGTCAGAAATAACATTAATAACCTTGCTTTGCTTCCATTTCACCCTTCTATCAGTTACAAAATTGCACGGATTTTACACAAGTTTAATTTTCAAGTTGTGTTCTCGCTTATAAATAAAATCCGGGGTTCGGTTCTTAAAGATTCTTTTTCTGAATTCTTGGGGAATTTATAGCATATCGTGTCAGTGTGGCTTAAGTTACATTGGCCAAACGGAAAAAGCATTAAAGTTTCATATAAAAGAACATCAATCTTATGTTCAAAAAGGCAAAATTAACAAATCTTCAATAGCTAATCATAGTTGGAAATTAATTCACAATTTTGATTTGGGTTCTGCTAAAATTATCCAGAAAGATGGTCCTATTACGGAATTGGATTTTCTTGAATTTTTTCACATTCACAAAAATTTATCCTCTTTAGACAATGACTTCAATTCCAATCCAGTCTTGCTTAATGCCTTCAAAATTCTACTAACTTAAGCCTTCAAAGAAGCTAACAGATAATGGATATGCAGTGAATTTTAACGGAATGTTAGTATAATTAAGAGGAATGCTGATATAACGAAGAATGTTAAGGATGATGATATAATATCCTCCTGTTACATCAGAGAAAATTTATACCTTTATAAAAATGTACTCACAAAAACATCTTCATGATCGTATGATGTGGAAATAATAAAGTTCGAAAATTCGTATCAATTATGCTTAAAATCTCAAGATCATTTACAAAATGCGGAGAATTCTCAGGGATATGTCATGAAAGGGCCCATTGCATGAAGTTCAAAACGTATGAAATTCAATTCTGGACACTTGCCCGCTTTATATGAATGGGTAAATTCATTCAGTTTTCAAAGACTTCTTTTATCAGACTTTTTTTTTATATTTAACCAGATATCTTATTGTCTTGGCTTTTCAATATATTCTAATCAGCATGGAGACAGTTGAAGCAATGGCGAACCGAAAGTCCTCTTGACTGGATTGGCGGTATGGAGAGAGGAATAAGTTCCCGGGCTGTTTTCCAGCAAATCTTAGAATGAATATTCTCATTCTAAAGAGTATAATATCTGTCGCCTCCCGAGGTGCAGCTGGTTCAGCGTTCTCTATGATGAGACTGTTAATGAGCGATGCTGGCCAAACCTAAAATTGCAAGCACCCTATTATTTGAAACTCCAGTTGTTTTCTCAAAGCGGACCTCACCGGTGGCACCGCTGAATGCTGTTAGTTCAACTCAGATTCGAATCCAGGCGAACAGATTGATTTCATGATTGAATTTCGTGGTTTTCTCTTCGTGTAATGTGAATATGAGCGAGTTTTACTTAGGAGTTCTCCATGATAGCATTTATCCCTTAGGCAGATTGTCTTCATGTTGTTTTGTTACATTAAAAACAAATAATAACCCATCAAATTAATTTTAAATTCAAATAAGTCTATAATTTTAAACTATCAAAGAACTCTTAGAGAGCGTTTGTTAGCTTAGGCTGTCTGTTACTCTAGTTTGGAAACTTTGTTGTTGCAAATTTGAATTTGTTAAGCGGCAGAAGTTTCTGCTCTCTGTGACATCTTCGAGAGTACTGAGAGAATCCAGTGGTAAGTCAGGCTTTCTTATTTGAGTACATTTAATTTCACTTGAACTTGCGTTCAACGGGAACTCTTGATCTACTAGTTAGTGAAGTTTTTTTCTTGTTTAATTTCTAGTTTGTGTGACAGTAAAGTAACAGTATTTTAATAAGCAGTTTTATTTTGAATTTTAATTTGGTTACGATCATTTCAGTTCATAAGACTTGAGCCACTTAAGATATTATCGAGACTCAGATATTATAAGCCATACCCTTTGGTGGAATGGACCTAGTATTTTGAATTCATGCCGAAGTTATTTTGGTACTTTTCCATTTCGCCAGCGCAGGCGATAAAGTCGCCAAATATGATACAATCGACGCCAACCGAAATATCACCGCTAGTAACCTTTTAACGCCACATTTTCAAAACAAACCGCGGCCATTTCTTATCCGTCTCGCCTTTTCCCTAATATGTCAAAAATGGATGAAAAGAAACCAATGAAAATTTGGTCTTTGCCCAGAACAGAGGAAGAAAGAATGTGTCAGAGTCTTTCAAGCGAAAGGCGTTTTGCTTAAAATTGCTACATGTGATAATAATCATGAAATGAAATTGTCTTTCGGAGACGAAATTCAGTGGCGTTGAAATGTTTCAACTTGTCGCAGTAAAAGAAGTATCCGGAAAGGAACGTGGTTTGAGTCATCGAACGTGAGTTTCTCCAATTGTGTGAAGTTTATTTATGGTTGAAACGAAGAATTAACTTTAGTTAAATGGCGCGAAAGGCAGTTGGAAATCAATCACAGAAAACTTGTGAACTGGAATAATTATATGCGCGAGGTTTGTGTGGATTCTTTGCTTAAACATTAACAACGGAAAATAGGAGGACCTGGTATGATCGTCGAAGTGGATGAAAGTACGTTCACGAATCACAAAAAAATGCGAGACGAATTCTGTCACAATAGTGGATCTTTGGTGAAGTCTCCTACAAAAGAAACGAATGTTTCTTTGTGAAGGTGCCTAACTGATCTGAGCATTATATTAGAAGCAATTAAGGAAAATATCGAAAAAGGAACTATAATATATTCCAACTCGTGGAAACCATATTGCACTAAAAAACTGGAAAAGAAAAGTTTAGAACATTTCAATGTGAATTAGAAATACAATTTTGTCGATCCGGAAACTGAAAGCATAAACAAATAATAGAAATACTTGCGGGGTAGAGCCAAATGGAGAAATAAGAAACACAGAAGAATGGCGCGTCATCATCTGGAAAGTTATCTCGCGGAATTTATGTGGAAGAAAGGTTAGGTTAGGTTAGGTTAGGTTATTCAATTATGACAAAGCACACGAGGGCTATCTGCCTAATGGGGAGGGATGCCTTCGTGGAGGACTTTCTAAGGGAAACTGGCTCGTATACACATTACACATGGGGAAAACCACGAAAACACCCATGCAGCAAGCCCGTTCGCGGGATTCGAACCTCGGACCGAACTACCAGCAAAGAATATGTACTGTTAAGAAGGAAAACTTCGCAGAAGTGGCTCCCTTCCAAAAAAGGGGAAACAACTGCGCATGCGTGAAATATCGTCGCCAAAAAGCGCCAAAGCTCGAAGCTGAATGTCGAAGTTGGTTTGGACAGGTAAGACCGTTACGTTTAGCAAGAGTTTAAACAAAGAATAGGTTCTTTAGTTTCAAGTAGCGATATGGACAATGGAAGCTCAACAGCCAGTGAAAGTGAAACTTCACCTAATATTTCATCATTTCCGAGTTTAAATTATCGCGACAAGTCAAAGAACGATTCATCTTAACCCGTGTTCCTCAATTTCCTATACACGTCGCGGAGGGCGAAAATGTCGGCTAGGTACCAAAGAAACGGCACATCACAGAGGGGAAATTCTCGGCAACAGATTCTGTCGCCATATCCCTTGGCGAATGTTCCCTTTTCTTTGTAGCGGCGTTGCAGACAAAGTGGTTTACATTACGTCTATGGAGCCTTTCTTTCTTTACATAGAGGCTCTTTGCTACCAGTGCTCAGCGTCTTTACCGCTCGGCCGCTGGTGGGCGTGGAAGAAAGGAAACAAAAGCATTTGAAAAAATTTTAAACGCTATCAAAATGTTTATGCCTCGAAAATAAAAAATTCTTAGAACTAACAATTGTTAATATTTTTATGTGCATACTGTGCATTGTCAAAGAGTCAGCTTGGCAAGATTTGGAGCATTATTAACATTTTTTTATGTGTATACTATGTGTTGTCCCCAATAAAGTCTGCTTGGCGAAATGGAGAAGTACTGTTATTTTTTTTTTTTTGCTATTATTACTAAGGTATCGCTGCCTTCTAGTAACAACGTTCTAATGAAAATCTATCATCGTCCTTATGTTTATAAGAGAATTGAAGAAAGGTCACACATTTTTTCACAATCAGCTTCAACCTGACCTCATTTCAAATACCTGTAACAGGTTTTTCAATACCGAGTAAGTGTTGGACAGGGAGTCTTAAAAGTTATGTATATCAAAATAATACTTCTTACATGAAAACTTAAATAGACACTAAATTATGTATATGTAAGAGTTATTGAATTATTTCAGAGAAAATCAGCAGCAGACTTTATATTTTGAGTAATTTCCAACACTGATGTGACAATTACCTTTGAAATACAAAACTTTGTTTCGTTCATAGTCTCCAGTTCACAGCTGCATGATGCATCGTTTATTTGTCTTACATAATTATATGTCATTTAGTAAAATACCTCTTTCCTAATCCTTTTTCGTTAACAAAAAGTTTCTTATTCTTCATCCGTAATAAAGTGTTTCCCTAATAAGCTATTTTTCCACAGTATTTCACAAAAGAATTTCTGAAAGAATTCTTTCCCTTGAGGTTCAGTTACTCTTTGACTTTTCCGTCATGATTGCTGTGGCATAGCATCGTACTCACCCAATCAATTACTTGCATATATTTCCAGTTTCTTTTTGTATAAGCAACTGAAAATGATGGAGGCAGTGTTTGTCAAGTAATAGTTCTTATTATACGTGAAAAAGATAAATAAAAAGGTGTTTGTTTACTTAATATTTTTACATTTCTAATTGCCGCACAATCGGGATATTTGTTAGTGACTCTGATTGCCATACCCAAGGGCCCGTGTTCGAATCCCGCAGAAGGCATGGATGTCTGTAAATGTATAGGGTCAGTGCAGCATGGGAGCACTCAACATATACTATGAGCCAAAAGCTCTCAAGAGAGATTGCTGGTAGGAGAAGAAACCCTGGGACCTATCCCCCCGAAGTGCTTTCCTTCAAAATTGGAGGGGGGACTGAGCAAAGTCGTATTGTCACCTGTATGGTGTCCAAGGCACTTGCCAACGACAGGCACAATCCTGTCTCCTTGCCACGATGAATGTCTTGGAGTTATTCTGATGTCAGACGAGGGAGATTAGTAACAACAGTCGTATCAGTGGAGAACGGCTAAAGACAACTGAATACTCATCCCGGATTCGAGCCCGAGTAAACAGACCGACTGCATTGTTGGGTTTTGTGTTTTCTCCATGTGTGACAAGAATACGAATCAACCACCTTATAAAGATTTCCTCTTAAGCAAGTAACCTTCGTATGCTTTGCCATACTCATCTAACCATCCATTCCTAATTAATATCTGTAAGAATCTTTCAAGTGCTACTACTTTCATTTTGAATCTATTTTGTAAAATCTGTAATTATTTTTATTATTCTACGGTAAAGAATCGTTAATACATTTCTGAAAGTACCATTTAAAAAAGTGTAAAAACGAGAAAAACATATATTGTAAATTTCAGACGTGAAACGTATATTTTAACTGCAAAATTTTAATAATAATACTGCAATGTTATTTATTATTCTATTGCAATTACTCAAATTTTCTTTTATCATCCTGCTTTTAGTTTGCTTAAAATGCTACTAAAAAGAACATTTAATTTTTTATGTAACCTTAGTGATGCTGGGATTACATTTCTTTGTTTTATTTCTGTCTTTTGTGTGGAATAAAAATCATCGATTATTTCACAGATATTAACCCTCTTTTTCTTATCTTTGTAATATCGTTAAGTTTGGAATTTTTGGGACCATTTAACTGAGCATAAATATTTTTAAACTCGGGATCTGCCTTCAACCCATTAATTGCCCTTTCTCACGAATCTAAAATGTTCATCAGACTAATGATAAATCAATAATGGGATATCAAGAATAATGATAAATATAATGGCATATGATAGATATAATAAGACTAATAATAAATAAAAGGATCCTTAAGGCATATAACGAAACATAATAAAGTAATTTTTAATACTAATAAAAGCAAGCAGAAATAAGAGGATAATTGAAAGAAAGAACGTTCTGCAACACCTGCAAAACAAAATTACAAGTATCATTAACAGAAGAAGCAGTACTAAAACGGATGTACTAAAGCATTTTCAGGTAGTGCATAAAATGTGTATTTAGCATATGCTGAAACAGTTATCCTCGTTAAGATGATGAAGGAATTGTAGAAGGAAGTTAATGTTGGAAAAAATAGATGTACACTGCGAAACAAATGGTACAGTTCCATATCTCCCATTCTACTGGGCCAATTGACGAAATTCAACTTGCGCTTTTCATGTTTCTAAAGCGCGACATAGGATACGTATTAGATTTATAAATAGCGTTGTTCTAACATAGGTATTTGGGCACAAAATCCGACTTTTTCTGAAATTAAATGATAAATTTTTCCATGTTTCGATTATACGACTACAATTATGCCTAAAAAATAAATTTTGTAAAAGTCGGTGGGAAATTTACGGAGAAATTAAAAAATTTATCTTGGCGCAATTTTTTAGTTTGCGCCAAGAATAATTCACTTGGCGAACTTCTTAACATGTGGGCAACCTATTTTCCTTCCCCTTTTTAGATTGTGCATGAGAGGAAAAAAAGTCACACTGTTTTTAATTTCAAATAATTTTAACAAAGTCAAAAATGAGTCAGTATTTAAAATCTCAATTAAATTGACTTTTAGCCGTTAGCGTTTCAACAATAGTTTCAACTTCTGCGAAATTTACAGACTTTGAAAATGAACATATTGTTATGAGATGTCCAGCTGCTGTAAGATAGCTTGTAAGATAGCTTCTTCGCAAAGTGGATTTAGAGTTTCCAGAAAATGTCAAGAGAAGGCAGGGTTCCCATATTTGGCCCAAAATCGCCCATTTAGCGACGTAATTGACGATATACCATAGAAGGATGGAGAGCGAATTCTAGAACGAATTTTTACCAGTTTGGCCCAGAATGTTCTTGAAGGCAAGCCAAAAGCTATATAAACCATGCCTGTAACGCGGAGTAGCACTGTAATGTCAAGATGGTTGTCAAGTGTATCGCGAGTTGGCGCATCGAAAGTGTACATCGTCGAGGCTATTGTGTGTATCGTTGAGTGCAAAGCGAGTTGTAGCATGGATAGTCTTGAGAGGACGTTGAGTTCCGAGAACAACCGAACCGAATCGGGAACTGTATTACAGTGCTTTGCCGTGAAACTGTCTTAACCGTTATAGCCTGAAGGCTGTGTTGCTGATTGTTTCAGAGTGTTTGTCGTAGTTTTTCAACGACTGTAAACTCTTTTTGGTGCTGTCCTGGGTAATACTGGCAAATAATTTGAGTTTTGATTCTTCATCAAATGTTATCGTTAATCACTTCAAATCCACGAACCCGTAACACAACGGTATTATGAAAAGTTAAATGGATGTTCCTAAAAGTAATGAAAATGGCTTCTAAATTGTTTCTGACTTTATGTGAACGTTTGGGACCCACACGTTATCTAAAGGAAATTTAAACAGTAGCAAATGGCATCAGTAAGCAAAATAATACATTTGTCTGAGCATGCTCAACAATACGTTCAAGTAATCTAGATCACAGGACTTAGTAACCGAGCACAAGTCTGTAATTAATAAAGGAATTGCATTCCCTATTGATGTGAATTTTTCACATTCTTCTTATAAGTGACTTTCTTCTCGATAATATGTTGAAAATAAGAAGTCAGTCGATTCATCCAGTACTTCACATTCAGCTTTTAGCTAAGCATTCATATGGTCTTGTTCACTAAAAAGGGAAGCTGCTCGTAAAACGTATTACTTCAGAAATATTTTGAGACAATTAGTCAACTGAAATATGCAATTTATATTTATTTTTCTTTCAATAGCTCTATTGCCTGCACGGTGATAAATACGAGCAATGCCGCACCAATGGAAGCACGATTTATTAATTATTTAACTTCGCTTGCTTCTTAAATCTGAAAGACTCAAATCTTCCCCTTTCATGTATATTCCAAAAAGGCACTTACCATCTTTTTTTATACCCAAATTTCATTTTGATTACAAATGTATAGTCAGTCGTGCGAAACGCTTTTCATTTAATGCTTCAGAAAGGATATTGAGTTGAATTCCAGAGTTCTTTAATTTGCAGTTAATACAATATCGTAAAAAGCAGGTCTTTGAATTTAATATAAAATGTGGGATATATGACTAGAGAGCAACTTTATTCTTAGCAGCCAAAGCCCTAAACTTAAAAAGGATTACGAAAAACGATTATTATGCCTATAGAGGGTTATGAAGGCGAACATCAACAGTGTATTCCATAAAAACAACCTATGAAGCATTTAAGAAGAAGCTTTTTATACCTTGTTTGCTGATATATTTGAATTGTTCACCAAATCAGGTTTTGGGGAGAACTCCAATTGCGACTGCTGGAAAATATATATTATTATATATCATATTATTATATATCATATTATTATATAATTAGCTATTATACTGTTATTTATTACTTATATAAGTTGAGGAAATGAATCCTTTCATTTAAATTTGGAGAATACAGTTGAAATCTATTTATGTAATCTTAATGAAAAGGTAGAGATGGTGTCAATTTTAAATTTAAATATTAAATTGACAGCAACTGAATCCAATTGCCTTATAAGCGTCTCAATGAATAATTGACTTTACTTTTTAACTCCTATGATACAGGGTTTAACAATGCCTTGAGCATTCCACTTTGTTTAAGCACTTATTGTGTATACGCAGCTAATAATATGGGTATTTCAGCAGCTTGAATATTTTTAATGAAAATACTATGTTCGAGTCTCGTCATATTATTAATAATTTCTGATAATATATTTCAAAGGCCTCTGCAGAATTATCATTTTAATGATAGGTCCGTATGTTCTGATCACAATAATAAAGCACACGTTTGAAGAATTATTAATTACAGCCACTGCTAATGTCTTATAGATCCATAAGATTTTATTTGAGACGTTAAATGCGTTTTGCGCCAAAACTATCACATGAGAAATTCTTTATGTACAGTGTATTCAGCGATCGATTTACAAAACTGGAGGCCCAAAGCGAAACCTATTCTAACTTCTTCGATTCAGGGGATATTACATACGGAAATTAGGTAAAGTATTTTATGAAATGATTTAATAATCAAACAATTTTTCCTTTTGAAAGAATTTAAATAGAATAAGATTTTGTATATTTTTGTCCACGATTTTAATTTACTACATGTCATATAAAATATAAGCTTACGCATTTGAAACTAAGGTCTGTTTTTTTTTTTGGAAATGCAGGATAAATTAATGATTAAGACAAAGCACACAAAGACTACCGACCCAGAGCTTTAAAAAGAAAAAGAAAATATAATTTGAAAAAAGAGAGAACCTCAAAAGTTTATAATTTTTTTTTTCTATTTCTAATCTAACCAAAATTAGAGCTGAAAATTGCATAAAATGTAAACTATTTTAAACAGCCAACCAGATGGTATAGAGGTTAGAGGAGTCGACTGCTATACCAAAGGGTCCAGTTCCAATCCTGAAGAAGGCATGGTTGTAACTATTCGTTGCTTCATAGGAGGCAAAGATGGCCAACCTATTTTGCCTCCATAATAAAGTAACCACCTCATCTGGCCTTAGTTGTGGCCAAGCCGAAGTCAACTGAAGGCCCACCATTGGAAAAAAAAAATAAACACGACAGGAAGATTTTCAGGGCCCCCTTGAAAGTTAAGACTTGGGATAAGTATCCCGCCTTCCCTCGCCTTAACAAAGCCCTATTCGTATCTCGTTTATCTCAAATTCTGTAGTCCGAACATTTCCCAATGATTCGGCATATTATAAATCTGCCACGGTTAGCTTATAAGTTAATTTGCAAGGTTAGATTGCCCTGGTTAATAACTCTGCCTGGTTTTTTGCCAGAACTACTTTGCCAGGGTTAGTTTGTTGATTTTAAAAACAGACTATAACGAAACAGTGTCGTAATCATCTACACTATATTGTTAAACACTATATTAAACACTATATTGTTATGATCTGTTTTTAAATCCGCATTTCAAGGTTATTTCATCATCTCGCAGTTACGATTATAACGCGTGTCGTCATCATAACAATCCCTTGTTTTCCTAATCTAATCTGAGATTGTTCAAATCAGAATTCACTCGAGTGCTTTTCACGATGCAAAACAAAATAAACGTAAATGAACTGCTAAAGAATTTAGGAGATTCGATCATCTGCTGCAGCTTTCATTACCATGATTACGAGGAGAATAAATGATCCTGAAAGACCTATTTTAAAGTAACAGACTATACCAGCACTTTAGACTCAAAACCTGTTTATATTATAGCCAAGTGATGTCGTTCAATAATTCCGTCGATTCATTTCGCTGTGTCATTGGAAAATATCAACTATGAAATAAGAACTGAAGCAGATGAATGTAAAATATAATAAGCATAAACATAGAATGTAGAATTATTGAAAACTTTAAATTAAGGAAACATCTGTAAAGTCTTTATATATACTATAACAATGATCAGCTCTTTTGCTCCATATATCCCTTTCACTCTTGCTAGAAAATCATTTCCCCCCTGCCGTTCCCAAACTTGAAAAATACATGTACATTTATTACGATGTAGATAATTTTTAACGGTAATGCGGGAGGCAGGTGGAGTCAAATTGACCGTATTCCACCAGTGAAAATTTGAAATATCCCCATTAGGGGAGAATTCCACCTGACTGGGAACCCCTTTACTATAGCATCTTCCCTGAACTGTGTATGATATACAAAGTGAGAAGATTTTCATCCAACTGATCACACACACAAAAAAGTAATATTCTGTCATTTGACATAACTAGGTTATGATAAACTTTCAAAGGTTCTCTGCCTTAAGGTGGGCGATGCCTTCGTAAACCATCTTTTAACTTTTAAGAGGTACTGATTCTTAATCATGTTACTCAAGAGAAAATCCTCAAAGCGCTCTTATAGCCAGCACATTCGTCTGGATTTAAACCCAGGCCGAACTAACAGAGTTCGACAATTTTTTCTGCTCTGATGCTTCTACACTCATGTCCATAAATTAAGGATAATTCGGAGTCACGCGGAAATCGAACTCTAAAATAAATATATCACCTGTAAAATCGCTACACACATCTTCAAGAATCATATGCAAATTTCAGGAAGTAACCAGATGACACCGATGGTACGTCACAATGACGAGAGTGTAAGAGAGTAATATATAAGGAATACAGGAAAAGAAGTAAAATTTTTCGCAGGCGCTTTATAAGCATTTCAGTGCAATAACCGAATAGTTATGACACAAAGGACGGATTTGAATGATTTTTTACGTGGTAGAATTATCGGCCGCCTGGAATGTGGGCGTACCCAACTGGAAGTAACAGGCGAACTTGGAATTGCGCAGAGTGTCATCTCCAGGCTTTTGCAACGATTCCAAGATGATGGTAATGTGAGTAGACATTACAGCACAGGTCGCCCCAGAGTTATAACGCCGAATGAGGACCAGTATTTGGCAGTTACTGCCAAAAGAAACAGGCGGAGCACAGCCTCAGACCTGTCTCGTCAGCTCTCTTCAGCCACTGGTACGACAATTTCAAGGCAGACCGTTGTTAAATACTAAGTTGTAAAATACTAGTAGTTTAAACAAATAAGGCATTGCGTTGTGTGGTAAAATTTTAAAATTTTGTTTCAACAACCCGAAGAGCCTTGCTACTGGTGAAACTATGTTGTGTAATCAGAAATTCAAGTAAACACATAAAATCAATAATACTAACTTAGTTTATTACTTTCCTTAAAACATTGATATTAAACAAATTTACTATCATAAAATTATATTAGTCCCCGGGAACTACCTTATTTAATTTAGAAAACAAATTGCTAAACATTTATATATTTTCCACAAATACTGCAATCTCAGACAGTAACCACTTCAATTCAAATACTATTGGTTAAGTAATAACTATTTTTATGAGTAACATTTATATATTTTCCACAAATACTGCAATCTTAGACAATAACCACTTCAATTCAAATACTATTGGTTAAGTAATAACTATTTTTATGAGTTAAGATACAAATTAAAATTTTCTATTTCATTTAACAGTTGTAAGGTTCTTACACCTTATTTATCCAAGAACATGTGAAAATTCAAATAATTAAGTACAGAGTTAAGTAATTATAGTATTGCACCAAAAGAGGGAAAAAAATTATACTTTCAACTAGAGCAATTTAAGACTGCTCACAAATTTCTTCAGATCTCAGTTAAATCAACAAATCCTCAAAAATATTAAAGATTTAAATTTTCTACTTTTCAAAATTCTTTACACCAAACATTTAAATTAAAAAGTTAAATGCTGATAATAATAGAATCTTTTAAAAAATCCAAGAAATAATTAAACCAGAGAATTTTGGATAAAAAAAATTTCTTTAAGAATTTAAGTTAATATTAAAGTTCAAAAAGAAAACTTCTTAACTGATGGATGATGTGAACCTGGAGATGAGGGAACCCGACGGCAGCTTGGCGGACACCGAACATTCGAAGAATACCCAGTACGCAGGAACTTGGAAGTTGCGGATGCCTTCTGTATTACGAACTTCAGAACCATCAGGAAACTCAAGTCGGAACACAGGTAACTTGGACGGGTTGAGCTTTCTGTTCTTTTTAAATTGAAGAAGCGGACGGAGTCTTCATCAGATGGTAGAATTGACGAAGAAATATTTACTTTCCATTTTGAAGGACATTATTTCATTTGTAGATGAAGACAAAGCATGGAAATATATTTTTCTTCACGTGATTTTCTATTGCAGAATTATTTCATTTTCATTTTTGAAGAACTATTTCCGAAGCCATGGAGTAAGTAGTGACAGGAGCCATAAGCCCCCATTAAAAAAACAAATTCATCCTTTCTGTTGTAGCAGCAAGATGCCCCAGGCACCCGAGAAAATATCTTCTTGTCAGCCGAAAGCAATAACGAAGACTTCCCAAGAGCTTCGCAAACCCACCTGCACCCGCTTTTTGTCAGGTCCGGACACTAGATATCGCCAAAACTCGCCAAAAGGGTGAATAAACTGAAACTCTACCCCTCACACAAACCCCTGCTAATATCGTCCAAAAATCGAGGAGTTGAACTGGAACAAAAATCCGAATCTCGCCAAGCCCGCCAAAAGAAGAACCAAGAATTCGACGTAGGCGTGGGAAAACCAGCTAACCTAGGCAACGGACAAAAATTCCTAAGCAAAGGCTTGGAAATCAACTGCAAAAGTGACGCTTTCCAATCCTTTCCCCCTCAACCAAAAAAAATACTCGAAGTGCAAAAATTCGTTGAATAATTAACTGTAACTTAAAAACTGTTTAAGCTAGAGACTTGAAAGTACTCTTAAATTAAAAGGATAATTTTTCTGCATCCAATGATATAAGTTAAATGAGAATCAACCTAAGTTAAGTAATTTTAAATCAAGTTTATTACGTAGGAAAGCACCTAATTCCATTGTCTGTTTCAACGCGTATACGAGTAACCAGTGGAAGAGACGTACAAATCTTAAAGTACCAAAACCCCTAATTAAAATTAAACCAAAGCATATGTAAATACAAGCTATTAAATAAAATAACGTTGTGTAGCATAAATTTAGAATAATGAAAATGAATCTTAAGTCAAACTTAAATAATTAAGTGTTACGTGAAAATTGCTACACAACACCGTGTACAGACGCTTAGGACAGATTGGTCTATATGCTCGTAGACCTGTCAGATGCGTTACACTTACTGCAACTCACTGTCGCCTGCGGTTAGCCTGGAGTAGAGAACATTCATTGGGGACACCGCAACAGTCGTTTGTGTGATGTTTTCCGACGAGTCCAGGTTTAACTTGCAGTCTGATTCTCGCTGGACTTTCATATGGAGAGCTCCAGGTACCCGTTACCACCAAGAAAACATCATTGAACGACACCGTTACGGTGGTACAGGAGTGCTCGTTTTGGGTGGAATTATTCTGGGTTCCAGAACTGACCTGCATGTTCAAATTGGAACCATGACAAGCCAAATCTATCGGGACGTCATTCTGGAACAACATGTACGTTTGTTTCGGGGCGCCATGGGCGCATAATTTGTGTTTATGGATGACAACGTCCGTCCTCACCGTGCAAACATCGTAAGCGAATGCCTTCAATCGGAAAATATCACCCGTATGGACTGGCCAGCATTCTCACCGGACTTGAATCCAGTAGAGCACATGTGGGACATGCTTGGCCGACGAGTTGCCGCCCGTCAACCTCCTCCTACACGTCTACCGGAACTTCGAAAAGCATTGCTTTTTGAGTGGTTTAATGTCCCCTAAGATCAGATCGATAATTTGATACTCGGCATGCCTGGGCGTTCTACGGACTGTATTGCATCGTCTGGGAGATATACAATGTATTAACAATCATATCAACCATGTAATATTGGTTTATTTTGTAATTTGCTCCAGGGAGAATAAATCGCTAATTTTTTTAATAATATCAAACATATAGCATCTTTTTTTGCTCTTTACCTTTTGTTTAATAAATAAGCTTTACAAATAAGTCAAATTTGTTTTGCTTCTAACTCTTCCTTTGCCTGATTTTGCATTATCCTTAATTTATGGACATGAGTGTAGTTTGATAAGAAAAAAGATCTTTCGAAGAAAATAAACAAGAAAACTGTTCTAATCACTTCTGCTTTTTAATTTATGCAAAAACATAAGATAATACAGACTGAGTTCCAATAATCTTTTTAATTTTTCATAAGTATTGATCTAAGCGATAAAATAAATAAAAACTCCAAAGTAAAAAGTTTCGAGAAGTTTTAGAAAGATGGGGAATTTAAAATTTAAATATTCTTAGATAATACTTCTGCGACATAAGATAAATTACCAGTCGGTTGATAAAGTAGTTAATCTTAAAAATTTCGCAGTTTTGAGCAATTAAAAAGCAATTATTCATAACTTAAAATGAATTTTTATGCAGTTCGTGTAAACTATGCTTAGATGTTTTTGACAAGGGAATTATTCATTTCAGGCGTTTAACTTTCAAGGCATATGAAAATTTAATAAAGTGAGCCACGAGAAATTGTTTCGAGGAGACACTTCGCGTCACTATCTCAGAAAAAAAGACGCTTTCTAAAAAAATAACAATAATTTTTCTTATATGAAAGTTTCTGCGTAAGAAATATTGCAATAAATGTATCGAAATATAAGTTCTGTTTACTTTCAACTTCTTTAAAACTCTTAAGACTAATATAATTCCTTTTATAATATTTTATTATTAACAAAGACTATTTTTTAGCACGAATTAGCGCTGAGCGTATTCAAATTTAAGAAGAATCCAGGGGTTAGATAAAACCTAGATACAATACGTCAATAGTTTTGAAAAGATTATTACCATAGGTATAATCACTCAACACTCCTTCAGTGAAATCGCATTCCATGTTTACCAACTCTCGCTGAATTACAGAGAAATGCCATGCGCCATCAGCCCATCCACTTCTGTAGATGCTGTACCCTAAAGTAGGGAATCTTTTCTACTATTGCAACGTTCTCCTAGCACTGGTTCTTGCATTTGGGCAAAAATATCATAGTCACACTGTAGGTACCTTTTTATGTTGATCTTTACTGTTACTTCTCCTTTTATCTGCTCCCATCAGGATGAGAACTGCATAATTTATGATTTTAAGAAAGAAAATTTTAAAAGTGAGCAGGACATCAGAATTTACCTTTAGTTCCACAGATGTAGTCCCATCTCATTAACGGTGCAGCTCTACCGCAATTTTGATGGACAGCACCCCGGGACACATGGGTCCTCAGGTTGTAAGGAAAAAAGTCTATCTACCCCGGGGGGTAGAGCAAGAAGGTTTTCCACCCTTCTTTCCCTCCCACC
>KK118943.1:226906-248170 GCA_000611955.2 Stegodyphus mimosarum
TTTCCCTACCACCAAACTTTTCGAGAAGACTTTCGGCTTTACAATATTTCAAATGCTCTTATGCCGCGTAGACACTTTACATGCAGGTTAGGTATAAATGCAGGGGCCACCTATTATTTACCGTGAGTAAATAGGTATATGCCCTTTACACTACTTGTCCAGATTAACTTCGCCTTCCTGAGGCTCACGGTTCCGTTCTGTTGCCCAGGTGCTACTGTTGTTCGTTACATTGCAAGATCTGCCACAGTTGGCGGTGTCATTAGCTGTTCCATTCGGACTTGCGCATAGGGCATTTACACTACTGCCTAAATTATACATTAAACATTGCATACACGGAGTGGCTATAACAGAAATACATTACAGTTGCTTAAGTAATATGTTAGCTTGCTTGGGCTGTTGGGGCATGATATTTAGCGAAATATTCCTGCCTTTCCCTGGATTCGAATGGGGGGGCCCACAAGTATGGCATCCAAAGTCGCTAAATGCTCTACCGATCTGAATGGCGAGAGAGTTTTACAGCGATCGCTGACAATCTCATTGTTATTTTTTCCTAACTTCTGATTTGATTGAATCGGCTTTAGACCTTCTAGCCGAAATTGCTCGCGTGGTTGAGGGTTTGAACTAAAACTTGTAGGCATGCTTTGTCTTGCAAATTTCATATTTTGATACTTAAAATTTAAGTTAAGTTTTTATTTTTGTTATTCTCACAAGTTACGAAGATTCTTTCGTTCATTACAAAATTTGCGACAATTGTCAGAGTTTAGAGCACCTCAAAATTTTACAGAGCGTCTGCTGAGATTAGGCATAATTTTTCACTATAAGTGCATTCAAGAAAATTTATCAGTTCTGATAGAAAACAGTTATTACTAAAGTATCTCAATTTGCATTTACTAAATTATCCTGTGATTACAGGCAGAGGTTTTCATGTAGTTCACTGTTTCTATTGCTATAGTGAACAGTGCTGTCGTGGGTTCGTAAACTGAGCAAAAATTGCAGAAAAATTTGCGGCCGAGGCCCGCGCCTTATGAACCTAATCGCTAACAACAGGTTACGTATTCTGAATTTTCATAAAGATACTACTTCATACTACTTCACATCAGATTTTCTAAAATCATATTAATATTTGGAAATTAATATTACATGCATTCAAAAATAGACTGTTTTATTTAAATAGTAATATTGTTAAATACTGGGCAGCATATAAAATAATGAAATGTCCTTAGTAAAAATTTTAAATTCCCTAATCTGATTGGAAAACTTCTCAGTTAATGTTTGCATACAATTTATAACGGATAGCAATAACTCACTCTTGCTTGGTTTATGCATAATTAGTTAATCAAACATGGATTTGTTTTAGTGCTGATATAAATCGATTTCGACACAGCTAACGCAGGTATTGGTAAAATTAGTGAATTCATCTTTAAGTTTAATACTTAATGTTATAAATATTGCTGGTGTTTATATAAGATGTAAATTTACGTATAAGTTTATTTGCTGCCTCAAGGGGAAAATAAAAGGCATTCAACTGAAATAATTTACAAATTCAAATAGTTTGCAAAACTAGTGTAAAATTATTTTAACAAAATTCCTGGAAACTCAGAAGTCAATTTCTCTGCATTTTAGAAAGCTCATTTAAACTCATTTTAAGAATCATGTTTCTCTCACACTTTTTGCTTGAACATATTACAATTTCACAGTACAAGTAAAGTGACTTCCCATTTTTCAATGCACATTCCATGTTGGAAAAAAGTTTTTTTCCTATGTATTGGCTGACTGGTTTTTTGGCTGAAACAAAAACAGATTACTTTTTCCTTTTTGTTTTACGTTTATGAATTATTGAACTGAAATTTACAAAATCATTCTGGAGCATAGGAAATATGCAAGCTCAGCTTTTCTCTAATTCAAATTTATCAATTTTATTCGTCAACTTGTGCTGTAAATGAAAAGCAGCACGTTCTGGTACATATTCTGGTAGGATATTGTAAGCTGAAGCTAGAATGGATAGGAAAGATGCATAAACTTAAAATAACCGTTATAAAATTAAGATAAACCTTATATCTATTTCATGTTTTGTAAAACATTAACGAATTTTTGATGAACAAACTCAAACGATTTAAAAGTGAGCAATGGCAACACTCTACGGGGAAAAAAACTTTTCTATCTAAAGCGCGCGGAACTGTGTATCACAAATTCTAAAGATATACTCATTTTAAAATTATTTTGCAATATTGCTGTTGAACTGAATTTTATGGTTTAAGTGGAAAAACGTGATATTTAATAAATAAAGATAACACACAAAACATTAAAAAAAAATATTTTGAATTTTTATGCCTTACCACGAAGTGAGAAGTGAATTAATTAGCAACGCATAATCAAGCGGCGCTGAATCGCCTGTGAAAAACTGTTTCTTTTTTATTTGTTTAATTTCTTTTATACATCGTTTTAGATTTATAGTATTTGAATAGAACTTATGGTAATTCTTGAGGTGCTATAATTTTTACTCACTCTAAGTTATAAAATGAATGAGATGTAAAGCTGTTAAGTGAACCTAGCTCCGAAGGTAGCTATGGTAAATAAATATAGTGAACTTTAAAGAGCGCATTTATTTTATTGTGGTTTATGCGCTATCGACGAAGTATATTTAATTCAAAATGCGTTAACTGTTAATTCAATATGTTTAAATTAAATGCAGGAAAACTGCGTATAATTTAATATTTCATACAAGGAATTCATGTGGTGTACACATCAGATTTTTTTTAATATTGGCTTGCATTCACTTAACTCTTTTCAACTGTTTACTTATTTTTATTTTTGACAGTTTCAATAACAAGGTATAGAAAATGTTTTGAAGATTGCAAAAGAAATTTCGAATATGAGCAAAACTGATGACATTTTGTGATTGGATTTCCCAGGATAATTCTACAGGAAAAGACTATGCGGATTTACACTGCATTTAAGAAGGAATGTTACAAGAGTTATTATAAGGGATATAATTAAAAAATATTGTTATATTCGACTTTGTATGAAATCAGTCCTAAAATTATATAGACACGCTTTTTATAATTCATCAAAATCCTGTTTCATTCTTATAAAAAGAAGATGAGTGGGGCTTTGGGAACTATTGAAATAACGTTGGCCTAAAGCCGTAGATTATTTTAGTCAGACTCTGGTACAGTCTTGCAACTTTAGTCATTTTCTCCCCCTCGGTTTGCTTTAGAATCATGGTAACTGTGGCAGATGGGCGAGATTTTTAACTGTTCTTGTTTTAGACTTCATTTTCGTTTTGCTTCATAAAAAGCAACGAATGAAAGCTAAATTCAATGTCTCAAGTAAGCAATTGTGCGACGATGGGCAATACACATTACTATAGCAACTGAAAACAAGATTAAGTACCTAGTTCAAAGTAAAGATCATAGCTTCCGCCGGTTATGACCGTCTTAGATATGCAATATTAACATTTAACATTTACGAAAGATGGCATTAGTGATGCTCTGTTTATTTCTGAAGACAAATATATTTCAATGCTGGAGATTCCACATAAATCTCTGTCTAGAGAGAACTTCTTGCTTTCTAAATTCTTTCGCACCTAACTATATATTAATCTCAAATGATATTTTTTTCGTGATAATATCTTTTTGTGAAATGTTTAGGAAAGTAGTGTGAGTCTTATAAGCTAAAAAATGCATTACTTACATATTGTAGCACAAATGTAGTAAAAAATGGTTCAGGTACCTAAAATAATAATTAAAGGAAGGCCTATTAGTAACCTACTTTGTATTCCAAGATAGGGCCTTCCTAGTGCCAGGTGGTTAAAACCGTTAATAGCAGATAGTTTGACTCAGGTTAGAACCCAGGTAGACGGGCTGACTTATTGTTGGCTTTCATGTTTTAACTCGTGTAACGTCAATAACAGCCAGTTTCCCTGAAAAAGCCCTCCGCGTGGCATCCATCCCTTTAGGTAGGTAGCCCTCGTATGCTTTCTGCCATATTCTAAATCGATGCAAGATCGACGTCTTTTAAATGCCGAATTTTAAAGGTCTGTTATTTTGAAGCAAACGTATTAAATCAAACTGGCAAGAAGCATCATTCCTTTCGCAAGTATAAAACGGCACTAAGGACTGACTACAGATTTTAATAATGGGAAGAAAATGAAGTATTTCTTTTTCCTTATTTATTTAATATTTGTAGTTTGATGCAAGTTATTATTCTAGTAATACTCAGTAGAGTCCTTTAAAGATTTGAAAGTGAGAATTCCAGGAATTTGAATTCTATGAAACAACTCCCTGAAGCACATAAAGGATGGTTCCTGAATGAAGGACAATGTAAGATTTATATCCATTGCCTTATATAATCACGACGAAGTTAGAATTTATTATTTTATTTACCTCCTCAAAATAATGTATTCATAGCTTAATACAGGAGAATATTTTGATTCGGGACAAAGGTCGACTACTTAGACGAATATGCAAAGCATTTCTATGAAACCAAATCAGTTCGAGGATGTATCAGCTTAAAATTTAATTTTACCTGCTTTCAATTTTATCACTTATAAGCTGAGAGCAAAATTGTGCTTGAAATCAATTGATTATGGAAATTACTCAATCGATTTTATCAGCATTTTTTTTATTGGTTGTTGGTTTAAAAATAATATTTGATGTGGACACTACCTGACTTCCTTTCATGGCCTATTAAATTACACACACTTTTTGCTGAATTTAAAAATATTTCCTCGAATTTCATTAGAGATACATTTATCATTCAATCAATTCAGTTCTCACTTCGCGACAAGGCAAAAATGCATAAAAACTCAAAGCATTTTCATTAAAAAATTGTCAAATACAGACAAACCTTAACCACCAAATACATTTAAAAATTGTTAGAATAATCATTTTTGCAATAAAAATTAGAGTTTCTGCTCGAAAACAAGCAATTTGGCCAGCGGGCAGAATGACAAACTTTTGATCCACAAAATTTCAAAGTTAACTTCTGATCCCACTGGGCAAAAAGACTCTGAATTTAGTGCACCAATTGAATTCTGTATTTTACTTGAATTTTCAAATGTAAACAAACCGCGACATTGTTAGGCTTTACTCACCACTTAGACGTTAAACGTTTTGATAAATCTATAACTGTTGCAGGCAGATTAACTAAAGCTATAAATACCTTAATAGAGCATAAGAACAACATATTTCAAGCACTTTTAAAGCAAAAATTACGCAATTTACCAACATAATAAGAAAACATAACTAAGCTCATCGAACAAATTAACAGAATGTTAATGTATACATTTATATATGATTGGTGCGGTCAATTGCAATGTAAAAGGGAGTTTCACAACTACATGTTATAACAGTCTCATATACAAAATTTCAATGTTCTACGTCTATCCGTTTTTGAGTTATACGAGATACATATATACGTACGAACAGACAGCAAGAAAAAGAAAAAATCTCTTCTGAAATCCATTTTGCAATCCGTTTTTGAAAAAGCGGTCCTCTATTGTGTCCGTATCTACAGATGTCGCGTAAAAACATCGTCAAAATGGATTCGAGAGCGGTCAAAATAAATATTTTTATTGAAATATAATGCCCGAAATTTTGTGCGATTACAATACTTCCTTTATTTCGTACAAGGAAATTAATAACTGGACTTTTTCCGAAGCTAATGTAATACGAAATTAGACTTTTAATTGTATTCGATAATTGATAAATGATTTATTCCGCACAGTTTTGCCCCCCGCTTGCTGTGAAATAGTTGAGTTTGTTAGTCAAAAGGTCCTTAGTTTTACAAAATGTGAAATAGGTAATAAAACAAATTCAAAACTCGGGCTTCCAAGTGCCCATATTCGTATGGAGGACTATGGAATGCTATTCAAAATTTGATGACTCTAGGTACAGTAGTTTTCTTAAAATGCGAGAAATATGCAGTCATGCAGATTCTTCATTATTTAATTTCTTTAACTGTAATACATGGCTATAATATTTGGTGCCAATAATTTGAAATGTGATACGCAGTTTATAGTGATTCAACGCAAAATTCCATTTCGAGACTATGTTCCTATTGGGATAATAATTTAAGCTGCAGAATTTAATCACACTGCTTAATAATAGTTGAACAATACAACCATCATATACAATTAAAGTACATGAATTTATTTCATAAACTCTGTTGTAAAATGAAATTTATTTAACATCATATCTAGCAAGCACTGTGCCATTTAATATGAAATTACTAATACGTTTTGTAATTAATTCATGATTAATTAGTGAGTATAGAGTGAAAGTAAGAGGCATGTGTAACTAATGTTCTGAAGTTCAATCAAGCATGACTCCAATAAACATGATTACTAAAAGCATAAAATAGGTATCTTAATCTATTATACTCTTAAATAATGAAGCGTCTGTTTGTATGTATGCATGTTTGCACGTTTCCTGCATTCTGGGAATCAGATTTCGAACACACATAATCCACTTGCATCCCCAAACACATCATGTGCATATCGTTGCCAGAGTCGGAACAAGAATGAGGCTATGCTTCAGGTGAAAAGCTAAAAGGGGGGCCAAATT
The DNA here is from genome assembly GCA_000611955.2 of Stegodyphus mimosarum. Classification (NCBI taxonomy): domain Eukaryota; kingdom Metazoa; phylum Arthropoda; class Arachnida; order Araneae; family Eresidae; genus Stegodyphus; species Stegodyphus mimosarum. The sequence goes on from KK118943.1 coordinate 233,473, forward strand.
AGCTGCGAAATTTTAGAAATACATTTAAAGAATAAATTATGATAGTTAATTTTCAATTTTGAAACGTATTGTTTAAGGCACCATTTCAGAATAACAAATTTAAATCAATATAAAGGGCGCTATATTCTTGAGAACTTGCGCAACACGTATGCTTTCCTTGAATCAGTTAACCAATAATAAATAATTAACGATTCAATAGTTAAAATGGAACAAAAAATCGTTATCACATATTTGTCTAATTTACAACTGATTATTATTCCTTAATTTTTACACAAAATTAAATTTTATGTAAGGAATTGAATGATAAATCTTTATAATAGCTTGAACCTATTGAGGCCTCTTTAAGTAAATCAGTTTAAAATTGTATCTAGGTTTTCATGGAATTTAATAATCCACCAAAAACCGAAAAGGTAAGTAAAGCCTTGCAATCAAAATGTTTTAAATAAATATCAATCTGCGCACTTTAACAGAGAGATTTGTCTCGTCAATTACCGATCTGTAAAAGCCGCTGAACACTGGTACTTGGAGCCAGGTTTCGAGTCTCGGCAAACAAGCTGGCTGCATGAGCGTTTTGTTAGTTTTTCCCATGTGTAACATGTACACAAGTTGGATTACCTTAAAGTGTCCTTCAGGAGGCAACCCTCACTTTTGACATAGTGCTTAATGGTGGAGCACGTGAAAAAACAAAATACAAATGGAGGAATTAACGTAATATCGAATTCCGGTGACTGGGTGGACTACATGGATTAGTTCCGAAATTAGGTTTTCCTTATGTGAAACGAATATCATGTTTACTTTAGGAAGTAATCTACGAAGTCTTCCTTCTGCCTAGGCAAATATTCCTCGATTGTGTGCCAAACTGAATTAGTATGGACAAATGAACATAACCGAAAGATTATCCATTTCCTTCATGGATAATGAAAGAAAATATTCTTGAGAAATGTGAAACCTCAGCTTTAAAATGTCTATAGCATGTGAATAGGAGTTAAAAAAAAGGTTAAGAAATCATACCCTCAAACGTATCTTGACGAAAGGACTAAAGTTTTAGAAAAATGCTTTTTCGTAGCAGAAATTACAGATGTTTTAAACTTGCAACTAAATGGAAGATATAAAAAATTACAAGTGATTGTTTGCAAGTTTCGAACTGGTGAAAACTTAACGTCATTGTATTTGTATATTTTATGTACTAGGATAGAGTAGATTAGGTTGAATCTCGCAAAGCACACGAGAGCTATCCGCTTAAGGAAAGGGATGCTTATGTACAATCTTTTGCAAAAAAATTGAAGCACCATGAAGAAAGTGCTTGTTTTTGATGAAATTGAATATGTTTATAGCTCATAAACACATAATGAAATGATTAAAAAATCATGGTCCTACTACCTGTTTACGGCTCACAATCACCCATTGAGTGTTCGAATTAGCAGTTGGTCGAACCGCCCCGGGCGGCAATGCATGCTTCAATTCGTCGAGGCAAGGTGTGGTAGAGGTTCCTAATGTCATCCTGCGACACATTCTGCCAGGCATTCATCAGTTGTCGCTCCAGAGAGTATTTAAAAAAGTAAAAGAGTGTATTCAAAAAAATAAAAATAAAAGTAAAAAAATAAAAAGTAATAAAAAATTCTGAAAGCTTTCAGATTTAACATTACGCCCAAAGGGGTGTTTTTTTAACGTTTTGTGGGTTACTCTTGTTTATTTCCTTCGCCCTTAAACCATAAAATTCAGTTCAAGAGCAATATCGCAAAATAATTTTTAAATGAGCATATCTTTAGAATTCCCGATAAACAGCCTCGCGCGCTGGAGATATTTTTTTTTTATACAGTGTTGCCATTGCTCGCTTTGAAATCGCTGTGTTTGTTAATAAAAATTATTTAAAGTTTTACAAAATATGAATTAGATAATAAAACAAATTCTAAGTTCTAAATTTGGGCCTCCAGATGCCAATATTTGGGTGGAAATGTACGTTATTAAAAATTTGATGGCTTTAGGTACCGTTGTTTTACCACATTTGGAGAAATATACATACATTTATGCAGATTCTTCATTACTTAATTTCTTTAAATGTAATGCAGGGCAATAATATTTGGTGGCAACAATATAAAAAGTGAACCGACATTTATAGTGAAACAACGCAAGATGCCAAAACTAAATTAATAGCCCTTCTGGGCTAACGATCTTTGAGCTAAATAATAAATAAATAAAAAAGAAAAGAAAACCTAAAAGCTTTCGTATTTTATATTACGCACAAAGGGCGTTTTTCTAACGTTTTGAATGAAACGTTTGTTTTACCTTTACTTTTATTTATTAAATATCATGTTGTTGGCATTTAAACCGCATTAAATTCAATTCAACAGCAATATTACAAAATATTTAAAAACAGCCAAACTGTATATTTTTAGAATTTCTGATACACAGTCTCGCACGCTGGAGTTAAAAATGTGTTTCTTCTTACGAATTTGCCATTGCTCACTTTGAAATATTTGAGTTTTTCAATAAAAAATTCGTTAAAGTGTTACAAAATATGAAATCGATAATAAAACAAATTCAAAATTCAAAATTTAGGCTTCCAGATGCCCATATTCGGTTGGAGAACTGCATTATTCAAAATGGATGGCTCTAGGTATAGATGTTTTTTTACAATGCGAGAAACATTTATGCATTCAGCTAAACTCTTGATTATTTAGGTTCTTGAAATATAATACATGGCGATCATAGTTGGTGGCAACACTTTGAAAAGTGAATCAACGCAGAAAGTGAAACTATGCAAAATGCCAAAATGAAATTAATAGCCCTTCTGGGCTAACGCCCTTAGGGCTATAAAAAACTTAGCTTTTTTTTTAATATTCAAATAATGCTTAGAATATTTCATCGGAAATATATAGTTTTAAAAAACGTGCTATGTAAAAGATTCTGCCCACAAGATCAGATAAACTGTATTTAAAATATTTTTAATGGTGGCAATTATTATTTTCAAAATTAAAAATGCTTCAGAGATATGAAATTATTAAAAATAAATTTCAAAATTTTTTCTGTACAACAAAAGAATTTTCAGATAATACTATTTTCTCTACAGAGTATTTCTATTGTAATAGAACAATGAAGAATTTGCATGCATTTATGTATATATGAATGTTCCTTGCAGTGTAGGAACACGGTGGCACTTGGAGAAACCACATTTCAAACTTACTTAGTCTTCCACACGAACATGTGCACCTCGAAGCGCAAATTTTGCATTTCGAATTCGTTTTTATTTAATTTACGTTTTTTGTGAACTAGATGAAATTTTGATTAAGAATCAAGTCATTTAAAACAATGTGCTGCCTCATCGCAAAACGTAAGATATGTTTCATTTCAGCGAATGAAATGAAATGTGATGTTATTGGACAAAGCGAAATATATTTGTCTTTCGAATTTAATTAACAAACTCAGCGCTTTAAACGAAATGTTTGCAATTGCAAAAAATTAAATGTTTTTCTCTTCCATTGTTAGGGTGTTGCCATACAGCAAAGAGTAATATAATTAATTTTTTTTTCAAATTTAATCTGTCTGATATTGAGTAAGACTTTAAAGAGCAATCTAAAATCAGTAAACACCGTTCTTCATCTTTTAACTATTATGAATTATTTACATTAAAAATTACATTAGATGGAGTCATTAAAATATTTATATATATTTCCATTTTTACAATAAGTATTTTAGGCAGCTGATCATACATGCGGCTGTAAATTAAATAAATAAGTAGATTTAAAACAATTATTGCCGATTTTCACTAAAACGAAACTATATTACTAATTGAATATAAATGTAATACGTTTAATATTATTTTTAGTCTTATTTGCGCTTTATGAAAAAATCACTTTAAAGCTTTCATTCAAAAATATAATTTATTACGTGTATTAACTTTTGGAATATATATGTTATGATTATAATCTAGTATAATTAATTTTGTTAAATCTAAAAATATACAGATGTACTTAATTTGAATGCACAATGTATAAGATCGAGGATATACATCTTCCCTTAGAAGAAAAAATATCTAAGCACGGCTCTGCTTGATTGCCAGATTTTTAATTTCAACTTTTAATTTCGACTTTGTATGGTTTCTGTTTGTTTCCTCAAAAAGGCGTTAGCCCGCATGGGCTATTAGTCTCGAAACGCAATCTTGTGTGGCAGACTATAAACGAAAGTCACTTTTCAAATTGTTGACACTTTAAGAGAACCTGACTTGTATACACCTCACACATGTGAAAAACCACCAAAACACCCAACCATCAACGCAGCCAGCTCGTTTGCCGGCACTCCAAACCTGGGCCTAGGTACCAGTGTTCAGCGTCTTCTACAGCTCGGTCAATGGCGGGATAAATCCCTCTGTTAAAGTATGCAGATTGATATATATTTAAAACGTTTTGATTACAAGGCTTTAATTACCTTTTCGTTTTTGGAATTATTAAATTCCATGAAAACATAGATACGATTTTAAACTGATTTACTTAAAGAGGCCTCTATAGGTTTAAGCTATTATAATGATTTATAATTCAATTCCTTACATAAAATTTAATTTTGTGTAAAAATTAAGGAATAATAATCAGTTGTAAATTAGACAAATATGTGATAACGATTTTTTGTTCCATTTTAACTATTGAATCGTTAATATTTATTTAAGTTCTTAATTTGGTTTGGTTAACTGATTCAAGGAAAGCATACGTGTTGCGCAAGTTCTCAAGAATATAGCGCCCTTTATATTGATTTAAATTTGTTATTCTGAAATGGTGCCTTAAACAATACGTTTCAAAATTGAAAATTAACTATCATAATTTATTCTTTAAATGTATTTCTAAAATTTCGCAGCTAATTTGGCCCCCCTTTTAGCTTTTCACCTGAAGCATAGCCTCATTCTTGTTCGGACTCTGGCAACGATATGCACATGTTGTGTGTGTGAATGCACGTGGATTATGTGTGTTCAAAATCTGATTCCCACAGTGCGAGAAACGTGCAAACATGCATACATGCAAGCAGACACTCCATTATTTAAGACTAGAGATTAAACAGCCTATTTTATGCTTTTAATAATCATGTTTATTTTAATCATGCTTGATTGAACTTCAGAACATGCCTCTTATTTTCAATATATACTCACTAATTAATCATGAATTAATTACAGAACGTATTAATAACTTCATATTAAATGGCACAGGGCTTGCTAGAGATGAACTTAAATAAATTTCAATTTACAACAGAGTTTATATGAAATGATCCATGTACTTTAATTGTATATATGCTGGTTGTATTGTTCATCTATTATTAAGCAGTGTGATTAAATTCTGCAGCTTAAATTATTATCCCTATAGGAACGTTAATCCCGAATGGGATATTAGTCTCGAAATAGAATTTTGCGTTGAATCACTATAAACTGCGTATCACTTTTCAAATTGTTGGCACCAAATACTATCGCCCTGTATTATTTATTAAGAAATTAAATGATGAAAAATCTACATGTGTGTATGTATGTCCCTCACACTATGAAAATAAAACAGTACCTAGAGCCATTAAATTCTGAATACCGTAGTCCTTCACTCAAACATGTGCACCCGGAAGCCCGAATTTTGAATTTTATATTTTATATTTTTATAAAACTTGGAATGCTGGATTCCCCAAACTATATGTTGTGTGACTTCAATCAACCTATGACTTTTTAACATTTAAATAATTGTATTGCACTTTCTCGGTATGAGAACATTATTAAAAATTACTGGAGACCCCGTGAACTAATGGCTTAAGCGCTAATGTTTGGCATTTGTAAAATAAATAAATATTTTATAAAACTTTAATGAATTTTTGATTTACAAACTCAACGATTTAAAAGAGAGCAGTGGCAACACTGTATGGAATAAAATATTTTCATCTCCAGATCGCAGGACTGCCTGCCAAAAATTTTAAAGATAGGCTGTTTTTAAATGCTTTGTATTTCCTTGTGAATTGAATGTTACGTGTCCTAAGGACGAAAAACATGATATTTAATAAAAAACGTCAAAGCATTAAACGTTAACATTAAAAAGACAAAAAAAAAAGATTTTTGCAAGCCATCTTACCAAGAAAACCGAACATTGATATGGTGAACTGAAAAAGACAGAAAAAATAGAAAAACGTATGCCAAAACTTAACACTGCATTAGATACTCTATACACGTGCCGCTGTACTGCTTTTAAAATTTTTGTAATTTTGCAGTTGAGTTTTATATGGCATAAATGCGAAGAATATTATGCTGATAGAAATGCAAAGAATATAACGCGAGCAGGAGTGAGTGCAACAGGAGACTGGTAAACCACAAGCTCAGCAAAATTGTAAAAAACCTTAACAAATCCTTTTGAACGATCATTAAAATCTGAATTCTTTCAGATTTTTTTGTAGATCTCAGCGATTTAAAAACTTTGTGTTGCCACTCTTCAAGACGTAAGATATTTCTGTTTAAAATTTTATTAGAAAACTCCGCGGTGGAAAAGAAGTGTGTTTGAGTAAAATACAATATATTTGTCTTTATAATTTAAGTACACTGTAGGAAAACTATAGCACTTAGAACCATCAAATGTTGAGCATATCCACCCATACATGTGCACCTAAAAGCTCGAATTTTGAATTTTGAATTTGTTTCTTTTTTTAGTATTTTGTGTGAATTTAAGAAACTTGCGAATAAAATGTCAACGATAGCTTTGTATTAACACACGGCAAAGCGTAAGATATTTATGCCCAAAATTTAATCAGAAAGCTCAGCGATGTAAAGGAATTTAATTTAAATAATACAATAATTATGTAAATTCTGTAATTACATCCTAAGCTTCAACGGCTACATTATCTTACAGTGTTATTTGGTGCATCTCCTAATGCCAGATGTGCGAGGACGCGAGAAAATACCACCTAACCTCTTCACAGAATGATGGTGTCTCCCCTTAACTGTCAACTGTCATTTACAAAGCCATCTTACATCCCATGTTATGTTAATGCCGCACTGTTTGGAAACCGCACTCATCTAAATTCAGTTAGAGATTGCACACAGTACTGTTCTTCGACAAATATACAATGTACTTTTGCATATTTGTAACAGTAAAATACATAAGAATTTAACGTTGTGCAGCTTATTAATATATACTATAAGCTAATTCCTTGAAAAATCTTCCTATATTTATAATTAACGTATTATCAATTATGATTATGATATATATGATGTTAGTAAAGTAAAACGTCCCAGGACGACGCTTATTGTAAATACGAAAGGCAACAATTATTAATTGCATGATTCGAAAAAACAAATTATTCGAGAGGGAAATTGCCTCGGACTCAGAGACCCTAATAACTGCACTATACCAATCCGATAATAATGTAAAAGAAGTGTGTTGCCACTCGGCAAAACGTAAGATATTTGCATTTTAAAACTCAGCTGTTTACAAGAAAAGTGTTGCCACTTTCCAATATAAAAAATTTCCATCCTCCAGTTTTTTACCATTTGCAAAGCGTAGAATATATAATTTATCTTTCAAATTTATTCTGTGATTAATTAGCGAAATAAGCAATTTAAAAGAAATTAAATGCAGATTCATTTCAATTATTATAAATTACTAGATGGAGCCGTGAAATTGCATTAGCCAAATCCATTAAAATCATTATACATTTTTACTTTTTATAATAACTAATTTGGGGAGTGAGTCACGCAAACGGTTGGTTAAAAAAGTTTCTTTAATGCTTTAAACCTAAATAATGATTTCTCTAAGATTACAAATTGTTCTCTAAAATTAAATATTGAATAATTAATAATGATCATTGCGTAAACCATGTTATTCTTTCAAAATAATTTGATTTATTTGGAGCCTTGAAATTATTTTCTATAAGTTTAATAGCCCTGACGTAATTTCAGTATACTTCCGGAATTTTCTTAGCACGTTTTTAATCTTTGGGCTACATATAAAGTAAATCTAACTGTTAGGTTGTCTGAAACGTCATGACGCATTTTTATATGAATTTCAAAAGTCCTTTATTTATAAAAGAACAATGATCAGTCAATAATGTATTCCCCGTTTTGTTCGATAACTGTGTAGAGTCATTAGGTTATTTTTAAGAAGGAAACATGAAAAATGAGCAATATCCTTGCCGGGACTCGAACCACGGATTTCTCGATTACGCGCCGAGTGTGCTGACCATTACACCACGAAGGCATGCTAAGAAGGTGCGAGAAATACCTTATAACTGCTTAGTTTCTTTTAATGAGCTTCGTAATTCCTCTTCACAAAAGGTCCTAACTTTATCGGCTAAACGTTGAACAAGTTGACGATTTACGGCCTCATCCGAATTCACTTTTCGTCCTAACTCCAACAGTTTTTCTCAGGTGATCAAACGTGTGTGTGGTATTGTTTTCAAGCTTATACCAACGAGCCAACAAATCAATTTGAATGTGTGTTGTCGCCAACTGAACAGTTTCAGCAAATCAATCTTCCAGAAACTTTCAGAGCTCATTAACTATATAGGTACATTTTATCCCAGTAACGCTAGTCACGCGCAAGTCTCGCCGAGCTCACGTGCTTATGAATGGCTGAAATTCTTGCTCCAAAACTGATACATTTTGCACAAAATAGGAAATAAATGAAAAGCAAATTCGAAATTCAAAGTTCGTGGTTCAAATTGTGCATGCCCGGGTGGAGGACTACGTTTGGGCAACATTTGATGGCTCTAGATGCCGCCATTTTCTCACAATGTGAGAAACATACATCCGTGCATACATACAAATGTTTCATTATTTAGTTATACAGACCATAAACTATGTCACTTAGTTACATTGTAATTTCTAGTCACTAAACTTTCAGTGTGACTGCTGAAGAAAATACAGGAACCAGACAGGAAAAGGGCTGAAAGAATCCTTTATTAGATTCTTTAAAATTCACAGTGCGTCGTCTTGATGCTGACAAACTGCCCCTCGCTAGGGCGGTAACTCAACTAACAAGAACTAAACTTAAAATTCAAAGATATTTCACAAAACATTAGAATTTTCCCCAGAGCTCAGATAATCTTGTTACCTAAAACCGTGTCGAAGTCTAGTGGCAGCAGAATAGTCCCAGTTACGCCACTTTAACCAGCAATACTCTTCCACTCTCTCTCTGGCTTTCCCTTCTAGAGCTCAGAATTTAAACATTTTTCTAGTACTGGTAGAAGCTGCATTCCTTCACGCGGCTATCAGATTTGGATATTCGGCATTGATAGTTAGGGAAATGAAGGCTTATAGGTAAGAAAGCATAAACTTAACTGGTTAGTTAAAATAAATAAAAATCCCTATAACATTGTTAAAGATTAAAAAAGAAACTTAATTGCAAAGAAGTGCCATTGCTTCTTTTCGATATTAATTCCCTGTAAGAAGTAAAAGTAGTATTGTAATCGTGAAAAATTTTGGATATCATATTTCCACGAAAATATCCATTTCCATAAATTCCGAAAATATCCATGCAGGTATCATATACAGTATATATCAGTATCAGATTATATCTGATACTAATGTAGGTTATGATACATGCAATACTGATATATATGATAATATATGCAGATATAAGCGAAATTATTGCCTATATGTAATATTTTACTTCTAACGAATCGCCTTTTACGAACTGTAACTTGTGGCTAATCCTCAGCAGGACTATAATTGACTTATCGCTGCATCTTTAGAAATACTACAGAGACTTGAAAACGGTGTAAAAGACCCTTTATTTTAGCACTAAGCAAAATGAACAGAAGACACACCTAGTGCTTACAAATCAGCCAGCATTTATAGCAAGAACTCAAAAATAGGAATTCAATCTAAAACTAAATCTAAATAGACAATAGTCAAAAGCTACGCCACGCGAACCTTTTAAACGCGAACCTGGCTCTTCAGCTTGAAATACTATCGGCAATTATAATGCACAGCCAAAAACAGGAACTCTGATCTTAGAATAGCATACCTAGCAATGTGACCTTCACTAGGCCAGCTCTGTCTAAATCATCGCAAACCTTCACTTAAATACACTTCAGCAAATTTGCGTTCTGGCGGGAAAATGGAAAGAGAGAAGTGACAGTAAAGTCAACGTAAAATAACTGGTTATATAAATTAAAATAAACGTCTCAAATTATTAAGCAGAATGGAACTCAGAATATTCAAAAATTATATTAGAACATAATTAAAATCGAAAATTACCCTATCATGCATATTTGATTCACTTTGCTTTCCCCGAAATAACTCAAAATATTCCAAGTACTTAAAAAAAGAAACTTTTCTTGGGAAGCAGTATTACAATGTGAAAACGCTAAACTTTCAGAATCCTTTCCCCTCTTTGGTGTGCTCGAGTTTATAAATAGAATTTCAGCCCTTGGAATATTGAAAGAAAAAAAAACAGAAGTATTTCTAGATTAAAAAGAAACTCCCATAACTGCGTACACTGTTTCTGAATTCTCTTCACGGCTATTCTAAGAATGAACCATAGAACAATTTTATTTTTTGCTTCATCTTTGCACAAATGTTTCTTTGTTATTTTGCGTTCATAATGCACCATAAATACTAAACACTATAGCCTATAAAAGCACGAACAACACTACAATTTGCGCAAGTTTTTATTCTTTCTTTTCTTCCTCAGGCACTTAAAGAGGGGGAAAAATTCTACGAAGATCCTTTAAAAGTAGTTTTAGTGTTCATAATTTATTGAAGCTACAAAGTACCTCATGCAACAGCCATTGTAATCCTCGCATCTGGTTGGTAGAGGTAAATTATTTTAAGATATGCTAGAAAATATATTTCTCACGCATCTAAATAAGTTGTGGAATTCTGAAAAGAAAAGGAAAGAAATGTGATAAAAATGAAACATTTTCCGCATATATATCGGCATCGGTAAGTAGCTTAAAATTATTGAACTTTGTAAAAAATACATGAAGAAAAATCGTATTTTATAGCATTTAGCTTCTGATTTGAAATATTAATGTGCTTACCGAGAAGTCATAATTACCTTAATATTTTTTATCCTTTACCACAGACGTGGGGGAAAAATCTGAAAAACTTCTAATTTTGTCGCATAAATACACTTTTTACTTTTTAGTCTGATATACTCGTACTTAAAAACGATAGCGACTATTAAATTTAATAAACTATTAAAGTCAACAAATTATTAAAGCATAATCTTCATTTTGAATTGCTTATGAATATTAGCCATCAATGGGATAAATTAATTGATTAGGCAAAACAACTCTGGTCTATCTGCCTATGGGGAGGGATGCCTTCGCGAAAGACATTTTAAGTTAAACTGGCTCGTATCCACGTTACATATGAGGAAAATCACGAAATCGAACTATGCAGCGAGCCCGTTCGCAGGGACTGGATCCCGGTTGAACTGCCAGTGTTTAGCGATTTTACCGCTCGCCCGCTAGTGGACCGTTAGCTATCAATGACTGAGTGAATAAGAATGTTGAATACTGGTAGCTTCATCTGTATTAAATCCTAGTAAATGGTCTCGCTTCCTATGTGTAATATGTATACCGGCAAATGTCCTTTAGAAAATTCCTTACAAAGGCATGCCTTCAATTTAATAGATAATCCTCGTGTGTTTTGCCATAATAAACTAAACAAACAATAATTATTCTTACCTATTTAAATGAAAAAGCCTATAATTTACTCCTTCTATTTAATTCTTCGAGTTGTGTTCGTCTGGCATTTATCTTCTAAGCTAGTTAGAAATTTCCCGTTTCTGAGCACTGTTGTCATTTCATATGACTTAACACATTTTTCATTTTTATTAGATGCCTGTCAAACATCGAATTTTGAGAGATGTTGTCAAGAGGCATAAGATCTTTAATTTAGCTTTCAAATTAAAATACAAACCAAATGATTTAACAGCAACATATATAATTCTTGAAAATTTTTATTTAAATTTTTAATAAGACAAATAATTGGTACAATTTATAGTACCTCTAAATGACATAATTTAAAACGTACCTACTGATAATATTTACAAACATTTGCACTATCGTTCTAGTTTATAGATTTGTGAGAATTTATTTATTTATTTTTAACTAATAGTTAATTTTATGTCGAAGTACTTTTCTGTCACTCTCTTTTCTCCCACGCTTTTCGTGCCAGAGTGTAAATGAGATAGCGAGCGTTTGTTCAGATTGATGGAGAAAGAAAGAAGTGCTGTTTAAGCTAAGGTTTCGTTAAGTTGATTTTAGATCATGAACTCTGATTTCTGTACTGAACGCGGGCCAGTATTGCATTCCAAGTTAATCTGCCCATCGATTAGGACTGTTATAAGACTATTTTATGTATCAATTACTCACCTCCATCCATCCATCCTAACTGTGCTCCTGGACTCATAGATCAAGTAATCACTCTACTTCAAGCCCCTATTGAGGCAAACACATCAAGACAGCCAGAAAACAACATACGTTTAACATGTTAATCGCGGCGACTAGCGGAACCTGGAACCTGGGTTGATTTTAGAACGGGTTCTGCCTTCTTGAGGACACTTTGTTACCTTGACTTAATATCGATTTGATTCTGTGGCGTTGAGTGCTCCCAGCCATTAGCCTTGTCTTGCCGGTTTTCTACATACTAGAGCCTTTTCTGCCCGTTACTTTTTCTTGTGAGCCGTTAGGCTAATCTATTACATTTGATTTTAATTCAACATTACGTATTTATGTTAAGCCAGAAGTGTTTGTTTGAGTAAACGCAAGTTGGGTCACTGTTACTTGTGTTCAAATAAGAGAGTCTTTAAGAGATCAACCACGAAAACGTCCATGTGACCAGCCCGTTCGCTGGAATCGAACGCAGGTCAAACTACCAGTGTTCAGTGATTAATACCGATCGGCCGTTGGGGGTCTCTGGGAGATGATCGCGTTATTTCAAGCAGTTTTTTTGAATGTCTGGCTTTCTCGTTTTTCGGGTTGAATCCCCATGATTTCTGACTGCGTGTATTCCTTGAAGATCGCGTCTGTGGTAGAAGTGTATAGATTTTCCTTGCATTGAAAATGATCATAATGCGCCGTATTGCTACAGTTCCTCAAGGAAGCTTTCACGCTGCTGTCGGAAATGCTATAAGGCTGTTTTATCATATGATTGATGCAAATAAATGGGCATTGAACAAATGATGGGATTAAATTAAATTATGTGTTTCTTTTTTTTATACACCGCCTTTGCTTCTGACGGTAGGAAATTTAACTAATATTTTTTTTATTAACATACAGTGTTGTAGTAGTCTTATAGTACAGAGTCCATAGGTCTGAGTATGGTCACTTTAATTATAACCACTTTGTATGCCTTTTGTTGTTGTTGTTAGAAAGGAAAATTGGTACAAACTAATCTCCCGAAAGCATTATTTTGAGTTATTGAATGTGCTCATAAAAACTCAGAGTACCTGTTAATGCTATGTAGAACAATGTAAATATAGATTTAGAGTTACAAATTTTATATTGTTATTTTCTTGAATACTTTTTTTATGTTTGAGCTTCGATCTGTTGAATATAAATAACGTCAGAAAAGAAAAAAAAATATGAGAAAAAAAATTATAAAAGAAAAGACATGAGTTCTAGAGGCATATTTTTATTTAACCGCGAAATAAATATCTCCTAAAGCCATTTCCCGAGAACCGAAACCATCAATTTGTATGAGTGATGCCATTCTCAAACTATACAATGTCTAAACAAAGTATACCATAAAAAATTTAAACTACTATTTAGAGAAGACATAGCCAAAACCGCTTTATAAGCATGCCATAATTCATTTTTTCTTACTGATGAGGCTTCCTTATATCGTTTTTAAAGAGAATAATGCTTATTGTTCGTTATTTTCATTTTAAATATAAATAATGTTTAAGCGCAAATGAAAATGTCGATGACATTTATAGTTTACCATTTTAAAAATACATATATCTGGACAAAGTGATCACGAAGCTTACAAAATATTTTTGAAGTTGGTGTACGAAATTAACATATGAATTCGTAGTACTAGTCAAAGTATAAAATTATTACAATGTTACTGAATATTATAGTTACGATATTACTATGAAATGAATGTACCGATATGATCATAATGAACTAAGAGAGTAATTTCTTATTTTCTTTTGTTCAGACATAATCAAGGAAAATGAAATACACATTTTAGTGCCTCAAATATACAAAACGTTCACTGTTCATAACTAAAAGTTTATCAATATTCGTATAGAGTTTGACTCGCTTTGATAGCATACCTAGTCATAAACTCCTAACAGACCTAGAGCGAATTATCTCTGTGACTGAAATGAACTACAGAACTTGAAGTTGGCTCAGAACTTCTCACTGTTGTGACAATTTTAATAACGGCAGCAATAACACAAAGCCGAATAATTACAATCTTTTCAACTTTTCAGAAGTGGCAAAACCAAATAATGTGGCCTCAAAAGGCAGAAACAGACTTTCTCTTAAAACTCAAAAACCTCAGCTTAAACACTTTCTAACTCATCTACATTTCTGGTGACAAAACTGAAGGTATAAGTTATAGTAAAGGCTTAAATTATAACTAACTGGTTAATGTTTCGTAAACTGTAATGTAGTATCAATTAGATTACAGATCAAATAGATTTCTTGTAGTTAATATACTCGTACCTGTAAGTAGTATTGGCCCCACTGTGGCGGCGGAAGTGACGTCAGAGATCACGTGACCGGAAGGGTC
>KK118944.1:0-33741 GCA_000611955.2 Stegodyphus mimosarum
TGGGTCGAAATGCCAGTGTTAAACAGTATCAACCATATCATTACTGGTAGTAAAATGTTAGCTGTACTTTTAGTTTCTAATGAAAAGTATAGAAGAAACAAAAACACAATAAAAAAGGAAGATACATTAAAAACAATTTTTGTCAAATACCAGGGCTAAATATCAAATATATGGCTGGCCGAACATCAATACTTTGAGGATTTTATTTTTTAAAAAAGGAGGTATTAAGACTATCCCCGAACCCAGCAAAGAAGCACAAAAATGTACTGATGAGGCACTGCATCATGCCGCCAAAAAAATATTTATGTTGAAATGTGTTCCTGCTGGTAGAGCATACATTCCACCGGTATTTAAAAAAATCTAATATATAATGTATATTAATATGCCTACACATCTAAAGGTATATTTAGTAAAAAATACACAATTGTAAGAATTATAAAATATTAAGCATTAAAAAAATACAAAACTTTAAGAAAATTAGCTGGATTACATTATTATACCAGCACCAAAGTGTTTATTTTTCTATTATAAACATACCAATATTACCCAAATATATTTATGTGGCAATTTAGTTGTGCCCATAGCAACCTCAAATGGCTTTCCAGACATTTCACCAGTACGACGGCAGATTATGATCCCTTCTATGGGAATTTCTGTGTTTCAGTATAGCGGTGAATAGCATATTGCAGTTTTCATCGGCGAAATCTCAGACTTAACTTCCTACACACATACAGTGCAATAAGACTTGTTTAAAGGCATCATGTGCCTTTTTTTTTTTTGTGTGTCATTTTATGATTTTGATGCCATGGTTGTTCAAAATGCTAAGTTTCTGGAATTCTCTGCTGCTTCCTTCAGTGAAAGCAGATCGCTGTGTACGTGAAAAGAAGAGTGGAAAAAACCCAAAAAGACTGCATGTCTTATATGGAAAAAGAAAAGAAATTATGAAAGCAGCATTTTTGAACTAGAAATAAGGATATCCAAACAAATATCTCTCTCCAGTCAGCAATCAATTTGTGACTTTTTAATGGGGATGAATAATCAGAAAATACCAAAAGGTTTTTGAAAATTATATGTAATATATGACATTACATTTAAAAATAAGAATAATACAAGTTAGTAAAGGTAAAAATAGAGAAGCTAGATTTTGGAAAATTTTTCTTATGTAAAGCACGGGTTCTCAAGTTTTTTCTTACATAAACCCCTTTTAAAAGAACTTTAGAAAAACGTTTTCTTCATCGAACCCCTTACATTTTTCTCTGTAATGCAGCATAATCAAAATACAAATAATTGCAAATAAATAACAGCAAACTAAAATTTTGAACAAAAATTTTAAAAAAATGGTTTATTGGATTTATTTTTTTTTAATCTTTATTTT
This sequence comes from Stegodyphus mimosarum, assembly GCA_000611955.2. Taxonomy (NCBI): domain Eukaryota; kingdom Metazoa; phylum Arthropoda; class Arachnida; order Araneae; family Eresidae; genus Stegodyphus; species Stegodyphus mimosarum. Next base: position 1,376 of record KK118944.1, read on the forward strand.
TAATTTTACAAATATAAACAAGTTGCCAGAAACAAAATAACGGATTTTAACTGCACAAAACTTCAATTTTAATTACACCGAAGTATGAATAATTAATGTGATCTGTGCATTCATGTAATTCTTTTAGCATTTGGCATAAAATTGCTCAATTCTCAAATCACTTCCATTACAAATATTCAACCTGTTTCTTTCTTCCCATAGTAAATTGCTGACTTGACTCAAATCTACTTATACTAGGTTAGAAGAGGGAAAAGGCAATGTTGGTTTGGTAACAACTTTTATTTTGGGATATTATTCTTGTATGACATTTAAAATCTGAAATAAAGCATATACGTACCTGCACTTCTGGAATCAATAGGAATCTTGACTATGCTGATTAATTGCCACTGCAAATTCGGCTGTCAATGTCCAGATCTTCATCGACTCCCTATAAAATTTCCATGCCCACCTTGGGGCCACTTGCCCGCCTGGAGGCGATTGGGATCCCTTGATACAATGATATGATTGCAAAAAGCACTGTTAGCTAAGAAAGTGGAAATTTTCAGAAACACAACTTTTTGTAGTAATATATTTTGAAAATATAACAGCTTAAAAACTGAATATTTTGAATATTTCAGCAATTTGAAATAATTAAAAAGAAAACTGGAGCAATTACATGTACAGTTACTGATACAAATCAGAGACTTATACTCTGAGAATTTAAACTGAAAATTTACTTTACCTTTATTACTGTCATCTTGAAAGAATATTAATATTTACATCAAAATAACTATAAAATATACATTTAATTTAAATTTATCAAACGTTTTTATTGTATTCATGTATAAGCACTTAAAAGTTACCTAAAATAATTACAAAAAAGGTAAAGTACAAATAGTCCTCTGCATATTATTTGAATTAAAAAAAATGGATGTCTTCGAAACAAAATGTTATTTTGGATGACTTCACAAGTAAAATTAAGCAAAAAGTTTAAATTATTCAAATAAAAAATAAGGTTTAGATTATATAAACCAAAAATCAACTTGCAAAAATATTCAAGGAAATTCCACAGCATCAGTTTTGCACAATTATCTTCATTTATTTCCTATATAACAGGCTCTTTTCTCACATACACTAATGTAATGCTTTCTAAATGACGTTAACCGTATTTGGCAATATTTGTTACCCTTAACAATAAATTATACTGCACAGTTAAAAAAATAGTACTTAAATTAAATCTTTGTGTTATGCTCTCCAATTATAAAAGAAGTTAATGCATCTATGAATTATTGATATCAAATAAAAAATAAACAATGTCAATTACTCTAATATTCTGCCATATTTACCACTAACGAAATGACATATGAAGAAATAACACTTAGCTCATATTCTAACTGGTTAGAAATAATCAATTATATTTTTAAACAATCAAACTTCGTTTTGCAGATTTAAACACAAATAAATACAATTTCAATAGCACATCTTAACTACTTCAGAAAAAAAAAGTCTCTTATTTGCTATTATTTTAAATGCCTGATATTAATTAAATTCTTAATGCAAAGTTATTTCTTAAAATCAGAAACCATAGTCAAAATTCATTTACGTTCCACCTCAAACTACAAAACATGATTTTGCAGGATTATAAGAGGGGTTAAGAGATAATTATTTTTGTCATTTCGGCTATTAAAAATACTACCAGTTTGGCAAAATCTTTCTTGATCTTGAGAAATTCAACAAATTAACAATGTATCTGTAAAAGCACAAATTAAGATACATTTTGAATGATAAGTAAAACAGAAATTTACTCCCAGTTTGGCAGAGAAAATGTACAGAATTTCTTAAATTCCAACATTTGTGGCAGTTTGATGCTAAGCTGAATGAGTACCTAGAACAAAATCTATAAATTGTTGGCATTTTTGTAGTAGCTTGGTGAGCAATCATAACAGTATGCATAATAAACACAACTGTTCAAGTTCAATATATATTATTATATGAAATATTGAAAAACAAAATTTTTAAATACCAAGTTTGGCCAAATAAGGATGCTTTCGAACAGAATATTTAAAAACATGGCTAAATAACAATAATTCAATGCATCTTTATCAAAAAATTCTTCTCGTAAAAAGGAAAGTTTAGATAATATTTCAAAATGGTTTTAATCAAACAATAAGATTTAATAAACAAAAATTTTCACAAAGCAATAAAAAAACTTGCTACTTCAACAAAATATTCCAAATACAGTTTTATCATGTCAATCAATAACTTTCAATTTTGCTGGGATCCCTAGGGAAAGTTTTCATAATCAACATACTCTTTGAAATCATCAGCACATTTTTACAGAGATAAAAAAACTTGGATATTAAGCGTAGTTAATAACAGTAAGCTGACCATAATCTGAAATTTTTAGCACTTTCAATGATGATTGACACTGTACCAAGATTTTCATCTAGAGAAAAATTAAACCATAAATTTAGTTTTAAACAACAAGACTTAAATTTTCATGTCAAAAAAGTTTTTTTAACGTTTTAGATGAATTATGTGCTTCTTATTTCTCAAGTTCACAAACAGCGTAAGAACTATTATATTCCAATACTGATGCTGACAGAACATTCTATGTTTGTATTGTAGTATTCTATTTTCTACAGAATGACTATAACGTATTTTATAGCAATACATATTACGTAATATATGCAGAACTACACATTATGTTATAACAATGTTTTTACTAAGAATGTTCGGGAATCACTTTTTAGACTTCTATTCAGCAACGTTCTATATAGTAGTAATAACCAAATGGTGAAAGTAGGCTTTAGCACTAACGCCACTCATTCCAACAAAATCATTAAAAAGTTACTGCGAATGCATTTTAACACCATTTTGTATCTTACATTTCATTAACACATAATCAAAAAGGAAACAAACCAAAAATATACGTACCTTGTAATTATCGAAAACACAACCGACTATCCGTTAACAGATTCAAACAGCCGCCATTAAACTTTCTAAAGATGGAATCACGGAAAGACCAGGCATGCGCTGAATGCTTGGTTTGGAATTGGCTGCAAAGTATTCCTTAAAAATAGTGAAACGTTTATCTAGTTGGATCGTTTCACCAAATATCAGTGAAACGTAAATTCAAGTGAACCATGTTTTGGTACTATCTTTGATTTTGAAGCATTAAATGGTGTAACGTTGGACTAAAATTTTTTACAGTGTAGGCAGTGGATTTGTGCACTACGAGTATGGCAAAATTGAATACAATTGGCAAGGACGTCTTGACACCCACAATAGCATCTTTCAAGCGGAAGTCCTAGCAATGACGGCTGCAGTGCAACATCTTTTAGGTAACCAGATCCCACGAGCAACCATCTATACCGATAGCCTGTCAACTTTACTTGCACTTGAGAATCATCATCATGTCTCACCGCTCATACTCAGTCTCCAACGTCTCCTTACGCAACACCCTCAATACAATCTCAACCTAATATGGGTTAAAGCCCATGCGAATAATGAGGGCAACGAGGCTGCAGACACGTTGGCCAAAGATGCAATTTCCAACCAGACAGCCCAACTCATCACCGTACCTACACCGTCCTCTTATCTAAAGGGCCTCCTACGAGAGCATGGAATGAACCAATGGCAACGAGAGTGGACTGAATGTGAGACAGGCAGACGGACTTTCAACCACCTCCCGAAAGTTTCCACCGACCGACTCTTCGCCGTAGCACCACTCACCTACTTCATCACGGGTCACGCCCGTTTCCAAGTTACTACAATCGCCATGGCATCTCAAATACCGATGTGTGTGTCTGCGGATCAGATGGGTCACCAGATCATTACGTATTTCAATGTCGGCTGCACAACATCTCCCTCTACCTACAAATAATAGGGATGCCTATCACCGGTTCCTTATAACACATAAAGGAGCGGTTAATTCAATCTCCACCATCATTACTACCATCGCGGAATTGGGCACGGACCTTTGCCAACCGTGCTAAAATGACGCGGTCAGCGGACTTTGGACTCCACGCTTTGGTGTACTGACGATAAGCTCCACCACTAGTCCAATGGACTAGTATTTTCAACATATGCTCATCACAACAACTTTGTGTGTTTAAGCTCCCATGCCCATCAATTTAAAGTGTGCATTACTAATAATTCGCAAGTACTGTTCTTTTCGCGCCTCTACGTACCAGTGCATTCTATTCTACTATATTCATGCGTGATATTCATCAGTGAACTGAGTGATATTCATCTGTATATTCATGCGTTTTAATATGTATGTATGTCTTTTTGTGCTTTAAGTGATTATGTGTATGTGCCTGTTTTATGTGTTGTGTGTTTATGTATTTTGCGCTTTGTGTCTTGTGTATCATTTGTCTATGTGCATTTATGTGCTTTTATGTGTATATCTTTTTGCATTTTTACTTTAAGTACTTATCATCTGTTTCACCACAGCTTACCTCTTCAATCTGTAATACAGCCCTACAAACGCCCTTGTAAGGCCATGTACTCCCTCTGACAACCTGAATAAACTCCCGGTGCAGCCTTGTGGGGCTCCAGGGAGCTATTGCTGTAGTTAAAGGAGGACGTGGGACACATGCCTGTTTACCTGTGTTAGACACCAGACGTCCCCGTCCTCCGTAACCTACCTACCTACCTATCCATCCTACTTAGCCGACGCCGTTCTCGCTCTTTATTCTGACAATCATTTTGAAATAAACATCACTTATTGCTGCTTGCTCTGTCTTTTTTCCAAATTTCATCACTTTCACTCCTTCTTGGTGTTGCATTTTCAATGTCTGGCAGTGTATTTGACTAGAACATGTAGTAACGATTAGATAATTCTTCAGATGGTGTACATAATTTTTGTGCGTTCTGAGTTATAAACTGAATGAGATGTAATGCTGTTAAGTGAACCTAGCGCCTGAGTGTCGCTATGGTAAACAAATATAGTGAATTTTAAAGAGTGCATTTATTATATTGTGGTTTATGCGCTATAGACGAAGTAGATTTAATTCAATCCAATAAGTTTAAATGAAATGTAAAATGCGTATAATTTAATATTCCGTACGAAGAAGTCATGTGGTGTACACATCAGATTTTTTTAATATCAGAAGTGCTGTTTCTCTGGATCCTCACCTTTTTCGTGCTACTTTTACGTCCGTTTCACTTTCAAATAAAAGAATATTGCCACCAAATGCTATTGGATGTATTATTTTTATAGAAATAATACAGTGAAGAAGAAAAAAAATCTGAAAAGTTTTCAGATTTATATTGCGGCCACATAGGGCGTTTTTTTCATTTATATCATCAAACACGTTTCGAGAGCATTTGTTCTAATGTTTGTTTGGGCTAAAAATATTTAAAAACAGCCTACCTTTAGAAGTTCCGACAGGCAGTCTGACTCGCTGGAGATAAAATTATTTTTCTCGTACAGTGTTGCCGTTGCTCGCTTTGAAATCAATGAGATTGTTAATTAAAAATTTGTTAAAGGTTTATAAAGTATGAATTTAAAACAAAATAAAATAAAACTTCTTCAAAAAAAAATAACTTCGAAATTCAAAATCCTTGCTTCCAGGTTGTATTCGGATGAAGAACTACGTCATTTAAAATTTCATGGTTCTCTATATATTTGTTTCTTCACAATTTGAGAAACATGCATACATTCATGCAAATTCTTCGTTATTTAATTTCTTCAAATAAAATACAGGGCGATAATATTTAGTGGCAACAATTTGAAAAGTGATTCAGACTTCTAAAGTGATTCAGCGAAAAATCCCGTTTTGAGACTAATAGCCCTTTTCGGCTAACGCTCCTTTGGGCTAAAAGTGTATGGCAGTACGAATAAAAGCTTATTGTTACCAAATGTTATCTCCTTGTATTATTGTTAAGGAAGAAATATAGCGAATATAAAAATGTGTTTCGTCACTTAACACCCTATCTGGAATTTTAAAGACATGCTGTTTTTAAACATGTTTAGCTTTTTTGTTGAATTTTATGCTGCGTAAGGACAAAGAAAGTGATATGTAATAAATAAAGTTAGAAAGAAAGAAAAGTTAATAATGGAAAGACCAAAAATTCATCTTACCAAGAAAAGAGAACATTGATATGATGTTCTGAGAAAAGACTAAAACAATAATGTCAACATTTAACACTGTATCAGTGGTTTTAAATATATGCTGCTTTTACATATTTTGGAATTTTGCTGTTGAATTTGTGGCGTAAGTGTGAAGAAAGCGATGCTTAGTAATAAAGTCAAGAAGACAAAAATGTTGTGTCAGTAGGAGTGAATCCTACAGCAGAGCGGTAAGGTGGGAGCTCAGCAAGAGCATAAAAACTTTAAAAACTCCGCTGGTGCGATGTTAAAATCTGAATCCTTTAATAATATTTTTTTCTTTTCCCCTTTGTTTTTCTATCTTTTTTCTTTCTGCTTTTTATTTACATTTTTTCTTTAAAAAAAAACAAACTTAAAAATGCTTAAAGCATTTTTTATTAAACAAATTGGTGATAATTGCTGCTTCATATTACGCAGTTTCATTTTGCATAATGTTTCTTTATAAAAGTTCCAGTTGCATTGAGGCGGAGGAGCTTGTGCTGAGATCATTCGTTTTCTTCTTTAAATATTAACATACATCATTTACACGAGATAAGCGGTGTTATAAACCGTGGTTCTTACCCAATTGAATAATTTGAGCAGTTTCGAATAAATACCGGTGCATCATTCACCAGAAAAATGCATCATTTATCAGTAAAGAACAAAATAATAATAATAAAATTTAAAATGTCTAGAATGACGGTTTTAGATCTTCAGATATTTGTTATAATTTTTTCGTGTTTTATTTAAGCCGGTTTCGATAAGCAAAGATCAGTTAAATGAGATTTATTGAATTTTTAGTAGTATGAGAAAAAAGAAAACTTTCAATACCTTACTTTGAATATTTAACAAAGAAGGGGAGGAGGAAAGGAGGATTAGTCTATGAGAGAGTGATCGTGATCGGTTAAGTTCTACGTATTCTCATCCGCTATAGATGTTTCATCATTGGCAGCCATCCTGAAGCAATCGCTTCCGGAGAATGGGGGAAGGGGGCAGGAATCAGAATCCGTCAGGAATCGGGCGCGCCCTCCAATGCCATGTAGACGGCATGAAAACTCGGCCTGCGGAAGACGCTCTTGTCTTATTCTCCCTCGACCAGGTGAGTTTTGTTCCCTTTTTTTTTTTTTTGTTCTCAGCGGAGGCAGGAAGTAGATTATTTGTTCCCATCTCATGTCTTTTTCTTGGCGTACAGCGCAGTCTTTTTTTCCCCTTGAATTTAAAATATTGTAACATTGTTATATATACATGGCGATTTTAAAGTTGCGTCTTTAAATATGTCTGATTGTTGACATTTTTACTTACACGTTTATCTTATTTATCTTATTTTCATTATCACATTTAACTTCTTTTAGTATCTTATTTTATATTCATCATCATTAACTTTGTCTTATTTTATGTTTATTTCAATCTTATTTCATTACATGTATTAATTTCATTTATTGCCTTTTTCCTTCACACATTTTTCTTATTTACCTTATTTTGTCATATTTAACTTATTTATCTTACTTTATTTTATAATATTTTATGTATATTATTTCATTATATGTTTTAGCTTATTATCTTCAACTGCAAATAAAAAATTTTTGATGTTGCAATAAGAAGAAATTTTACCTGCTTAGTGCCACCTGAGTGAATGAAAATGTTTGGTATTTATTTACTTACTTGGAATGAAATCCAGGGATTAAGAAATGAATGGTTTTAAAACATGGTTTTGACATTAAAATAAGAACAGAAATGAAGTAAAAATATTTGATATTTATTATTATGAATATTATAACTATGAGGACGACGTGAATTTTTAAATTAATCGCTTACACGTGAATTTTAAAACTTTTTGGAAGTGCTCATCTTTATTCTGAATACCTACGAAAATTTTCATATAACTTACTGAAAAAAAATTATAAAAAATATTAAAATATTTAATCTTATGTTAATAATATTCATTTTAAAGAATCACTGCTGTACGTCACCATAAACATTTATTAAAGAAATGTTGCCACATATTGTTGCAAAATAAATTAATTAATAAATAAATGTTTAAACGACAGTATTATAAAGAATCTGATGTGGACACCCCATGACTTTCTTGTACGGAATATTAAATTATACGCATCTTTTGCTGCATTTCATTTAAACTTATTTCCTCGAACTTCATTAGAGATATATTTCTCTGTCAATTTATTCAGTTGTCACTTCGCGGCAAAGCAAAAAATACGTAAAACCTCAAAATATCTTTATGAAAAATTGAAATATATAGAAAAATATAAAACACTAAATACACTTAAAACAATTTTTACAATTAAAATTAGAGTTTCTATGCAAAACAAGCATTGCGGCCAGCGAGCAAGAAGGCAGATTTTTCGGTGCACAAAGCTAAAAGTTTACTTTTGGTCACACTCGGCAAAAAGACACTGAAGGTGTAGAAACTGACTTAATTCACTATTCTGCTAAGTTTCAAATATAAACAAATATGGCTGCTATGGTAAAAAAGTTAGGCTTAGTCGCACTTAAACAACTTTTAAATTGTTGATAATTCTACAACTATTGTACGCAGATTAACTAAAGGCGTCAAAACCTCAACCGGAAGATAAGAACAACATTATTCATTCATTTTTAAAGCAAGAAATGCACAATTTACCAACATATAAGACTAAAAAACAATGAGAGCTCATGGAGCCGAGAAACAGAGTGGGTGTATATGTCATAATTTAGTGCATAGAAGAAACTGAAGCTTTTAACAGCTTTCGATAGTCGAGTGGAAAGGCGGAAAGATGATGCTGACACAAATGGATTTGAAGAGTTTCCAATCTTTATTTTCACTCATATAAACCAGACATTTATCCAAACCTAACGAAATACGATAATTTCTATGTACATTGGTTTTTTAAGAGAAATGACATAGGCATTTAAGCAAGGTAAAGCAGCGCGGTGTTGGCAGAGCAGAAGTTAGGGTGACGTAGTTGTTTTGCCAAGAGTATTTATTTATGCTAAGTATGATGCAGAAAGTACTCTAAGCTATGAGTGGTTAATTTTAGGTTGTTATATAACATGGAAATATCTCGAATTTGGGAGAGCAGATGAATTTAGGGGGAGAGCATTATTAAATGCGATAAAGTTAAAATTAATGTAGAAATATCAAAGATTTAAGAAATTGAATAATCGTTAGAAAATTTATATGAGAATTTAATTAAGAGTAAAATGTATAAAATTTGTTTAGAATTATGGTAAATGAGTGTTGTAATTATTAATAATTGCACGTTAAATATAAAGTATGTTGAGGGAGTACTGGTTCAGGAACAGGGACCCTGTTTTTAACATCTGTTATTTGTTCCGTTTACCATCCTTATATCAGAAAATATAAACTTTGAAGGCTCCTACTTTATTTAATTTTTTATATAGGAGTTTTATTTTTTTCATATAATGGAACGTGATTATTTTTTTAATATAATGGAATATTGTATTGCTGTTAACGAAACGCCGGTTACTTTATATAAGGAACGGTAGTCCTTCCAAGTAATTTCCGGGTATCCCTTAACCACTCATGAAAATTTAGTACATAAGTTCGTTAAAGTGGATGTGCCCAAATATCTGGATGAGTGTGAACAAGGAGAAAGCTGCGGGGTCTTCTAATTTGTGTAAAATAAGAAAATTGTAATATGTAATAAACCGTAACTTCAGTAATGCTATTACAAATGATAAAATATTACTTATAAATGTGAACATTTAAAGATTTATGATTATTCGTAATAATTAATGGGTATAAGAAATTTTTATAATTGTGAGATTGTGTGCAAAAATTTTTGGAAATACTTCCCTGAAGTTTCAAAATTGTGAATGTTCCAGAAATAAGAACTTTTTTACAGACTGGACTCAAATCTTAATAGGACTCTAAAAATGTGTAATTATTTTGAAAGCATATAGTGCTTGAAATTATTATTGAATTCAAAATTTTAAGTCTTATAATTTTTTTGTTGGTTCAAAAGTTAATTTTATGCTTTGTATTTTCAAAATTATTTCTCTCATATTTTGCTGCTTTAATGCTTTTTCTCTCAAAAAGGCTTCTCTATGGCTCCGCGTTTTTCTGTTTAAAGGGGGAATGTGTAAGATGAAAGAAAACTTCTAATTTTAATTGGCTATAACCTATTTTATTTTTTTATTTAATTTGGGGACTTCCCCCCCCCTCTCTCTCTTAGAAGTAGCGCTTTAAGTCTAAACTGCGTCATCCAAATTAATCATGTGATCCTACGTAACGCTTGATGCAGATACCTCTTGCCAATCAAATAATCGTAAACTAAAACCTTTTAACTCGAACTGAATCTTTTGCCTCCCTTCCTTCTTCCTCTGAATTACTGCGACACTTTCGCCTGAGCTTTCCTCCTGGCAAGACGCTTTGCTTCTACATTCTTTGCTCACTGAATATGTGCTGCGCTAACAAAAATGTAGGGCGCAAAGACGCCCGTCCGAATATGAACTACATATTGTGAATCCAGGATTATTTTCCTCAATAATAAAATTATCTTGAATCCGACCATGTCTGCCTTGCCAGGTTTCTTCGCTAAGCGTCAGTTACGCCACCGCCAAGTTCCAAATCATTCATATCATGCCATATATATATATATTTTTTTTCTAAATAAAAGTAATTATGAGTAAATTAAAATACTGACAAACTGATAATAATTAAAATACTGTCAAAAATTTTTTTATGGTTTTAATAAAATATCTGTTTTTTGGAGATGTATATGAAAAGTTTTCTAATTAGGGATATAATATATATATATATATATATAACTTTTGGTGCAGAAGATTGCAACTAAAAAGGGAGGTGCACATCTACATGTTATAGCAGTACTATATACAAAATTTCAACGTACTGAGGCTGCTCGTTTTTGAGTTATGCCAGATAAATACGCATGTACTTAGGTACAGACGTCACGAAAAAAACCTCTTCTGAATCCATTTTAAATCCTTTTTTGCAATGCGTTTTCGCGATTACAATACTTCCTTTACTTTGTACAAGGTAGTAAAAATACAGCATAAAGCTCGCGGCTTTGCATTATGGTGCAGACAGATGAACCTGACGACAGCATATCTGGACGTTTGTTTTTTATAGCCTTACGCAGCTTATCAAGCGTTCCAGTGTACCCTTGGGCAATTATGGAGACGTGCGGCTCCTTAAACTCCAATAATAGGGGACCGTGAATGTCGAAAAATGCCGTCAACATCACCTTTTCGGCTGAGTGCTGAGTTTTGAATTTTTTGGGCTTAGGCGAATCGAAATGTTTCTATTGCATGCTGACAGACTTCTCTTCCGGTTGGAAGAATTGGAAGTGGGGACACTAGGTTTCATCCCCTACCACTGTGTGCTGCAGAAAGTCGTCAACGTCAGCCGTGTAGCGCACCAAATGCTGTAAACTGAAGCCCATTCGCTGTTTCTTGTCGTGATCAGACAATATGCGGGGTACCCATTGGCAATAAACCTTTCGATACTTCAGAATGTTGCTGACAACATTGTGAACAAACAGAACCAATGGAAACGTTCAACTCATTTGCAACGTCATGAATGATTCGACATCGATTTGCCTTGATTGCCGTATCAATGTCCGTAATCCGCTTATCTGTCACAACCTTGTGCGCCTGACCAAGCCAATTAAATGATTCTTTGACGCATGAAAAAAAATAAATATGTTTGGCTGCAGATCTTTTTTATTTCTTACTGCAGCTTGACATTTAATGGCGTTTCGCTTCTGATACAGTCAGTCTTCTGATAAACTCTTGGGGGGAAAATTACTAGCAGTTATTTTCATCTAGGATTATAGACGTTCGTCAGTCAATAGGGATTTTTTCTTATTCATTTTCTATTATGAAAAAATGCTGTTAATATATAAGCGTATTCCCAAACAAAGCAGAAATTTCTTAGAGCAGAAATTCGCAATTGAGCTTATTTATTTGAAAAGTACAAATAAAAGTTAATAAAATCTCTATTTTCAAATCTATGAATAACTTTTACGACATACTGTAAATTAATTCGCTACGTTTATAGATTTTGCATTATTCATGTTTATGCCCTCGTGTATTATTCATATTTGTTTTTAATGGAAATGAAAACAATGTAAACTTGGACTTGAAAAAGCAAAATCCTGAAACCTTTGCAACACCATATTTGCAACAAATGTATAATAAGAAGTTTCTTCTGGCTGGATAACATTGTTTCATGGGCCGCATGCGATTCGCAGAGCGTTTCAGACCATGTATTGCAGCATTAAATAACTTAATTGTGTTTTATTTCAGTTTTCATATGATGTTTGTTAAATGACTGCAAGAGTTAAACAGAAAGTACTACATAAAAACTTTCTGTTCTTATACTTTTTCCAGTATTCAAATTATATCATTAATCTGATTACTGGAAAAAAGTATAAATACAGGAAAGTTAGGTGCCGGCAATATTTTTTTCTCTTTTTAATTGACTTCATTAATTATTGCCTTTTTTTTATCCAAAGCGAATAAAAAATATTTCTTACAATTTATATTTAGTTACCTGTCATATTTTTAATATCATCCTGCATTTTATTAGATAATTAATTCTATGTATCCTGTTACGCACTAATTAGAAATGGTGAAGCTTCCATTTATTTACAAAATGCATTAGAGGAATGCATCACGTATTTAAGCGAGTAAGATTTCAATATTTGCTAATAACTTAGTCTTTCTCTCTTTTACTTGCTCATTTCGTAGGGATACAGTTATGACTAATAAGTAGGATTGACTGTGACCCAATTATTAGCGAGAGATCTCTTTGTGTGGCTGCCGAGGCTAATTAGCTACTACTTTGTGACTTCTTACATCCAAGGAGAAAATTTGGTTTAAATTCAAGTGGTATGATTTGAATTGTGTGGCAGCTAACTAGGCACTGTTCTAGGTTTAGGTAAGTTACGAATGTTACTGCATGTAATAACATTAAATTATGCGCACTGTGATGTTATAATATCTTTAAATTGTTCTCTTTAAAATTTTGCATTCATTTAGAATGCATTTGTTAGTAACAAGCTACATCTGTGGTGATTATTTGGAAAGTGGCAGTGAAAGTCGCGTAGATAAATACTAAATGTGATCAAGATTTTTAACTTCCGCGACAAGACACCAAGCCAAAACCACTAATCTACAAAATAATTATTTCGGAGGAAAAAAAAAGAAATGTGAATTAATTCTTTTGCAGTCATCTGAAATGGCGCAATATCCAAAAACAACTCAAAAATGCTTTTATGTGAGGGAAAAAAAAAAAAAAGGTTTTGGCCAGAAAAAAAAAACATCTCAGTAACCGAAACTTCAAAATTTATTAAGATACATGTTTTGAAAACATTTACGGAAGAATTCATCAGTAAATGTTTTTGATGGTGGTGGTTTAAAATCTGATAAAGAAATTAAAATAATTATAAAAGCGTATTCGTTTATTTCTATAAATTGTCTTGAATTAAAAAACAACTCGTAAATTGTCGTCAATTTTCCATATTTTACCTAACATAGAAAGGTAAAGCTTAGACTAAATTTGAATTTTTTTATCTCTAATTTTTCTTCGTCGAATAAATTTAATAAATAGAAATGCTGCGTATCATCGAAAGGGTTTCTACTTTCCATTGGTGGCGAGAGGGACGTATAATAGCGGGATAATTCAAGAATATCGTCCAACAGTATAATAATTATTTTCACAGATGCAAACTGCAATATTTATTTATTTAACATTTATTATGTAAATTGCAACATATATTCCAATATTAAAGTTATAAACCAATCATTTGTTAGGTTATTATTATTATTTTAATTAACCAGTTTTATTGTTAATTTTTACGCCGGTGAGAAGTTCTCAGCCAGCTTTTTAAAACTCTGTTATTATTTGAGATCAGCGATAATTTGCTCTGCTTCTGTTAGTTTGATAGATAGTAGCTTACACTATCAAAGCAAATCAAACTCTATACATAACTCTCACTACAAAATAATCTGCAAATTAGTGACAGCAAAATTTCCTAAATTAATTCTGTTCTCCTTTTCTAACTTCGTTTGCACAAACTGTGACATCAGAAGAGACTGCAGATTAGAGAGAACTATTATTTGGTATTTGAATTCCGTTTTGCTCTTCTGGTTTCCTTTGCAAATCTTTTACTTCAGAGAGAAGCATGCAAATTAGTGAGAACCAATCCTGCAGTATAGTAACTGAATATAGTAATGAATTATATTTTCCTCTTCTAATTTTTTGCACAAACTTCCACATGAGAAGATTTCACAAATTAATGAGAACCATTATCTTGTAACTGAATTTTGTTCTCCTGTTCTAATTTCTTTTGGACTAACTCTAACATCAGAATAGAAGAGTCTGCAAATTAGTGAGAAACAATGTTTTATAACATAGTTGTATTCTTTTCTTCCAACTTCTTTTACTTGAACTCTTCAGTTCAGAAGACTCTGCAAATACGTGTGGAAAAAAAAATTGACAGGTTAATATGTTTAAATCAAATCAACCTGTACATAAAAAGCACTGCTTGTGAAATAGACGAAATTTCGCTACTGAGGGTATTTAATTTAGTATATGAGTATGAGTATGTTGAAGTATAGTGCACACCATTGTTTAACCGTAGACAATGTTGGTGTTGTCCACCCGCACTAATTATCCATATAATACATATAATACAAGTTGGGAAAAGGTCTGAGCATTTCAGAGTCATTGAAAGATGTTCTTAATTAAAAAGTATTTCGAAATTCACTGTCCTGAATCTCAAATGTCTCAGAGGAACGAAACTTATATTCGGAACTCATTGATAAACTTGGTTTTGGGCTTCAAAACACTTTGCCCTTGATAAGTTCTGTTTGAAGCGTTGAACTGAGGAGATCAATATTTATTTTTTATTTTTATTTTCTTTGCAATGTTTTCCATATTGTAAAATGTTTACTTGTACTACCTTTGGGTGCCACTTTCTTCGAGATACGTAATAGTTAGGACCTTCATAGGAAACTGTAAACATGCATTTAAACTCCACTTTTACCTTTTTCTTAAAACGTTTTTCATTTTTTTGCGAACCTGCAGCAATTGCGCGTTTCGTCTATTAGTTCTGAACTTTGTTCTAGTAATCTTTTAAGAAAATATCTTCTGTCTTTTGAGTTATATATATATATATATTTACGAGTAACTAGAAGTGAGACTGATTTAAAACGCTCTAACTATGCCATTTCAGTTAAAATTGCTTTCTGTACCCTGATTTGTCATTAATGAAGTTCTATTCTGTTAAGGACGAATATCGGGTAATTGAAAAACTTCTATTGGATAGTAAGAGATTGCCAAGGATTGCTTCAAGCTCTCATAGTTCGACAATCATTAGTGGTTAAATTTTGGTTGGTTGTAAATTGCTTTTTGTCTGTTAAGAGCAGGTTTTTGTTAAATTTTCTGATGCACTGCAAATAGTAGCTTAATAAAATTTATGTTTTAATTTTTGAATCCAAGTTGGTTTGCATTGACTATAATTGCACGAAATAAGCACAGAGCTCTAATGCAAAATATGATCATGAGTGATAATGCTTCATTCCAACTGGTGATTATTAGGAAATCTCAAATAGTGTTTGATCGGATATCTGTTCACATTGCCTGTTTGACACTACATGGAATCTTCTTGAAACTGTGGATGAGAGAACAGTCCAACTTTGCGCCTATACGCTACAAGAAGCCCTGATCTTATGACACTGGGTAGCATACCATGGAGTTTCATCTACTGTGCAACACACCATCTGTAAGACAACAGTTTAATACATAATGAAATCAGAAATGTCGTGAGTGAAGCCATCCAAGCCCATCGCATTGAGCAGTGCAGAGGCTATCTATAGATGGACCAAATGAGACGGTACGAAATCCTAAAAGTTACCCTTTATAGGATAACCATGCTGATGCAAGTATGATATATACCCTTAATACTGTACCCTTAATAATTGCATGTTTATGCAAGTATTAAGATATTTAATGATAAACAAATTTTGTGTTCACCGAATATAATTAACTGTGAAGGTGATAATTCAATAAGACTGAGGCGCAAGGTTTTTGCAGCAAGCCATTAGTTGAAGATTAAGAACACCGAAAACCTAAAGTCGTTCAAAATTTAAAATTTTGTTCGATTTTCAGCCCAAAAAATAGAGCTCATTCTCAGACAGTTGCAGTAATTTAACACTTTTACTAGTTTGTAAAAAGTAAAGACCGAATATAAAGATTATAATACATGAACAAACTGTGTTATGCTACTTTATTTAAAGGGATGTGTATGTATCGGAATTTATTTTCACTGATAATTGTTGTTTTTCTTTGTTAGTGTTATTAATTCCGAGATTTAAACTTTTATTTTCCTGTTGATAACAAGTTTACAAATGGATGCTGATAAATATAGCTCATGCGTAGAAACACATGGGCATTAACTAAAAACTTCGCTATGAACCTTCAAACTTATTGATGGAAAATAATTACGTGTCCATGGTTGTTTGAATGATGAATGATCTTTTAAGTTCTACTATTTCGGAATTTACTTTGGTTAAGTCATTTGTTATCACGTCCGACATGACATGACTAAACCATATACGCAATTTATTTTTACAAATTATAAATAGATAACAATATGAACCATGGTTAATGCCGCATGGATATATTATCTTATCCACACTAAATAAAGCTCTAAAAAACGAAAAAAAATATAGTCACAAGCATTTAGCTACAACTGGATATAAGCTTTGAAAGCAGTATTTCGTGGTGTTTAGTAGAACTGTGTTTATGGTCGAGCTCAAAACCCAAATGAAAATTTTAACGGCTGCCGAAGAGAACTCTTATAAAAAAGTGTTTTTGTCGCAGTAACAACTTTAAAATTTAAGCGTGTTAGATGGAATAATCTGCTTTAATAATGGTGCTCTAACCCTAAATTATTAAAGTATTAGGAAGTGAACCAGGGTACTTATTGTGAATTATCTTTCACGTTAGAATTCGCGAGGCTGCCTAAGGTTACTTAAACTTTTTAAATCAGCTAGAATAAAAAGTAAAATGTTAAAACTCAACAGGCGTGTTACAGAAAGGAAACACTGAAAGAGAATGATTACTTTGTCGGGAAAGTTTACTGTAATATATTTTTAGTCTGAAATGAATCTATTTACACAATCTCCCCTCCCCACGTCAGCACCAGTTCTATTTTTTTACCATGATCTTCAGGTATGCTTTGCCTAAAAACCATTCAAGCTAAACATTTCAGAATTTTCACATTTGTATAAATAAGTTGCCTCGTTAATAATATTTAAAGTTATAAATATATAAATGCAATAGTGAATAGTGAAGTGTACAAGTGCAGTAAAGTCTCTGAACACTTGTAGAACGCTGTGATCAAAACCCAGCGAACGGGCTAACTGCACAAGGTTTTTGTAATTTCTTTCTGTGTGCAACATGGAAACGGTCCACGTTCTTTAAGAAAGTCCTCCACTAAGGCATCCTTCCTCACAGGCAGATAGCCCTAGTGTGCTTTACCATAATCCAATCCAAGCTTAAAACAGGAAGTTTATGAAATAACCTTGTAGGGTCTTGCTATATCTAGAAGCTTGTGTCAATATCCTGCAGATCGTGGAAGGAAGTTAATCCCTTTAGAGTGAAATAAATAACCAAGTCTTAAGAAGGTAAAACAATCTTTTTTATTTAACTCCTAAATGAACAGAAAAGCACTGCTTGTGCAATAGACGAAATTCTGTTACTGAGTGTATTTAAATTAGCATATGGATATGAATATGGTGAAGTATAGTGCCCACCATTGTTTAACCGTAGACAATGTGGGTGCTGTCCAGCCGCACTAACTATCCTTCACGTGGACCACAAGGGGCCCCGCCAGGCGTCGCTGTTAAATTAACGTAAGATAACGTTAAATTCAAATGTAGCTGACTTAGTAGGAGATTATGCATAAAACAGACTACTTAAAGTCTCTCAAGATAATTACCGGTGCGTGTTTTAAATATCGTCTAGCAAGATGCTAAAGCCAGAAATAAAATCAGCGGAGCTGGGAATGTAAAATAACAGCCAAACTAGGCTGCCAGAAGCTCTAACACTAACAATTAAGTACACAATAATTAATTTGCATTCTGGTGTGGACTATGGAAAGAAGGAAGGTACAGTAAAGATTCAACTCATAGCAGTTGGCTGATTTATTACCTATAATTTTCGAATTATCCTTACACAGCGCTAGATTAACCATCAAACAATATAAACACGTGCTTAGGGCATCAAGGAAAATGAGCATCACAAAATAGGAACTGAAGAAAAGGCAGCACAGAAAATTCCCGTTGCCGGTTTTACCACAGAAATGATGTTGTTAAGCCGAGACCAAGAGAGAAGAAATGGGATTAAAACAGGTGTATGTGGTGTCTTCAAATTTTTTAAGTGTTCAGGACCTCTAAAATTGATTATCCGACCCCGCGATAACATATAAGTTACTTATAGAGAGGGACATAGTTAGAGGGAGTAAGCGGACCCCCCTCGAGTGCCACATTTTTTTTTATGTAAAACACGATTTAAAAAAGGTTTGTCATATGATTCGTCGAGCAGGAAGTAGAACTGAGTTGTATTGGATTATGGCAAAGTTAACTGCAATTATCTGCTTAAATGGTTCATATTCATACTGCGAGAGGAGATTTCCTTCTTATTATCTGATACAGCTCTGTAGCAATGAATAATAAATTATAAATTTTATCAATAAACATTGCTTTGATGGGATTTTTATTATCCATATCGACCTCCAGTGGACCTCTTGATCATCATTGACCTTTTTTTAAAATTTCATCGATACCCAAGGGGTCAGTGGCGACGCCATTGGAAAATCCAGTCCTATTAAAGTCCTGAACGATTTTGCAAACAGAAAGAACTATTAAAATAGCAGTCGAGAACGCTGGAACTAAAGTTTTATTTCAAAAATAAACCCAGAGGTTTTAATTATTTCCTTATCCGTTTTGACATTTTATAGTCTTTTTCGTATGTGTGTGCACATTTCGTATGTGTATGACGGGGCGGCAAACGGATTACGCCGGGAAACAAAATCTCTGACTACGCCATTATATATAAAAGAATTTAATTTGGTTTGTTGATGTATGTCTGACTTTACGCACTGCGCTTTAAAGCCTGATACTTTTAAGCGCATTCTGAGCAATTACAAGCCCTCAAATTCAAATAGGATTAAAAAGCACCAAATTGCTTAGTTCCTAATACCCTCTTACATTTTCTTTCTAAGGCTTCTTTTCCGGTAGCCCATTACATTATTCTTCCCTTCTTCCTAAGGAAAAGTATCTCGGCCATTGTCGACGAAGATATTCATTTTCAGGTTGCCCGGCTATCGTAACATATTTCTACTACCTGCTACATTCCAGTGGAACGCTTTCCCACACTAGAAAAACTATCTTCCTAATCGGCTTGCTTCTCGCCCCCTCCACTTCGGAGCACTCAACTGGAAAAGCCCATTAGGGGGCGAGAAACATGTTCCCAGTTAAACGTATGAAACTTTCATTACGAAAGTAGCACAAATGTGGATGGAAAGTATATTGTGAAAGTTTCGGATGCTTGATAGAACCCGATTATTGGAGATAATGTGGCCGATGCTATTTTGGTTGTTTGAAATTTGAGATAAAGGAAGACAGCCTTTGCCGTGTCGTATAAAATTATTTGCGAATTTCTAGAGTTTTCGCTGTCATTTAACAGTCTCCTTTCACAACATCGTAAATTTATCTATGCAGAGTGTTCAAAACGTTAGTTATTTGTGAATTTGATTACGCAGAGTGCTCAAAACATTAGTTACAAACTTTATTTCCCCAAGTATTGGCCCTAGAAATGTAGTTCTGGTTACAAAGTCCTAGAAACTTATTTTCGAAACAAGAAATGTGGAAAAGTATTTAATCTCTCGCCCAGCGCGAATTTTTCAGTTTTCAGCTGGACCTGCTAGCCATTTACTTTGCAGGAACACGTTTACACTACTAGCCATTTACACTGCACAAGGGAAAGCAGTAATTCCTTACATTCTCTCCTTATATAAGGGCCACTGGGTAAAGTTAGGAGATTCGTCCACCTAATCCATGTAAACATAAGCCGGCCAGATGGTGCAGTGGTTAGGGAAGCCTACTGCGGTAGCGAAGGACCCGTGTTCGAATCCCGGAGATGACATGGATGTTTGAAAATATATAGTGTCCGTACGGCATTGGAGCACTCTAAATATGTGGAGAGTCGAAAGTCCTCTCAAGAGGTTGGTGTTGGAGGAAGAGGGGTGGGAGACCCTGGAATGCTCTCCATCAAAATTGTCATCGCAACTGAGCGAAGTCGTACTGTCCCCTGTATGGTGCTCAAGGCTCTTGCTATTATACTTTTACTCTTTGCTGATTATTTTGGCGGGCAGCGGGAAATATTCCTGCTCTTTCCAGATTTCTCAGTGAATTCCTTCAAGATCCGGCCGTATATTAAAATCCAAAGGTGAAGCTTCTTCTGTTGAGATAGAGTTGTAAGGGAAAAAGAAAAAGAGAAGTGAAGCCCTGAGCTTCGGTGATCAGAAAGCCATGTCTTGGGCAGCCTGCAGAAGGGCAGGTAGGCGGGGAAAGCTGGCTGGAAACACGCGATGAGGTTTGACAAATCCGAAACTTGGTGAGCTTGCAAAATACTGTACAATAAGAAAACAATACATATGTACAGAAAACTTAGAGAAAATTTCTATATACAGTATAAAATATCATCTGTTCTGATAAAACAGCAATTAACTGGTATTAACTGCTTCCTGAAGTAAATAACAGGAAGAAAAAATATGGAAAAACATGCATGAAGCCTATGTACAGCAACAGATATTTTATTAGCATAGATCAGTGATTCTCAACCACTGTGCCGCCAAGTTTCAGAAATGTATTTAGTAAAAATTATAATTGTTTTAATCCTAGTATACGGTACACATGAGCACTGGCGAAATTCTAAAAAAGTTCAAGTAGCTTCTTATGTAATAGCTGAAAGGATCGCAGTTAAATTAAAACCTCACAATTTGCCTGAAGAAATTATATTACCAGCTTGTCGCAAAATTGTAAAAATAATAATTGGTATTTGTAAAATACCACTTTCGAATGACAGAATCCATCGCAGAATTAAAGTTATGTCACAAAATGCTGAACAAAATACTGCAAAAACGCTTGCAAATTCAAATTTTGTTCTACAAACCGATGAAACAATAGATGTTACGGGAAAAGCTCAATGAATTGCACTCGTTCTGTTTATTCACGAAAATGATATAATTAATCAATTTTTATGTTGTGAGTTACATACTTTTACAACTGGAAAGCATATTTTCGAAATTATAGTTCGTAATTAGAAGAAATTAAAGTTTCGTGGAATTCATGCATTGGCATTTTCGCAGATGGGGCTCTAACTATTACTGGATATCTAAAAGGATTTGTAGCACATATTAAAGAATTGAACGAGAATATATTAGTTACCCATTGTTTTTTGCATCGAGAAGCAGTTGTTACAAAATATTTGCCATCGGAATTGAAAATAGTTCTGGAACAATGTGTTAAAATGCTTAATTATATAACATCAAGACCATTCAAAAGTCGCTTGTTTAGTAATCTATACCAAGATATGGAAGCTAAGAACGAATCCTTGATACTGCATACCAAAGTAAGGTGATTGTCTAGAGAAAAAGTTTTATCTCGAGTGCTGGAATTAAAATACGAAAAGAAAATATTTTTTGAACAAAATAAAAATTATGGTTTTGTTCGTTTGTTGAAAGGTAAAATATGGTTTGCTAAACTAGCTTACTTAACAGACATTTTTTGTTACTTTTAATAATATAAATTCAAGTATGTAACGGCCGACAGAAAATATGTTAAACTGAACAGATAAACTGGTGGGATTCCAAAAGTAAATAACTTTATGGAAGAATAAAGCTCAGGAAGGCAATATGGAAAATTCTTCAGTCCCAAAAGATTTTCATTAAAAGTATTCTTATTATTAATTTGTAATTTAATCCTTAAATAAACGTATTGCTGTTTTATAGTATATATTATTTTATTTTTCATTCAAAATTATTATCATAAACTATTTTACACAGGTATACTATTATAGGTAAGTAAACAACTTTTAAACTTATCTTTTTCTTTGTGTGCCGGTAAATTTTGAAATTGTTAGAAGTGTGCCGCGACAGAAAAAACGTTGAGAATCACTGGCATAGATAGTCTTGCATGGCATGAAGGGATAAGAAGCGTTTTCATTGGTCCATGTGACTGGATGACATAAGAATCCGTAAGCAGGTACAACAATTCCAATTTTGACCAAAAAATTACAAGAAATATGCATTTACTGAAATGTACAGCTTAGTTACTGTACTTATACACAACAGAGAAATAATAGTTGGTCGATCAGGCTATGCTAGAATCCAGGATACGTCTGGCCTTGTTAGCGGTAAAACAAAGTCCGGCTGTTCACAGTACTAAAAACGCAAAAAGTTTTACTTCATGTTGAAATATTGTCACAAATAGGGAAAATGACCCCTTCAAATGTTCGTAAAAATGGAGACAACAAGAATAAACACACAGTAGGTTTATAATTTCCCAAATAATCTATAATAGTATCAAAGTTAATGTAGTAAGTCCTGAGTGGAGATGCTGAGATAGGCGCAGTCTCACATTGCTTGGCAAGATAAATTTTGTGGAGGGGTGGTCTAATGTTACTGTCAGGCAGGTGAAATAAGTTACGCTGCTAGGACATGTAAGAAAATCAAATGCACCATCACAGGAGTCTAACCATGGATCTTCTAGTC
This sequence comes from Stegodyphus mimosarum, assembly GCA_000611955.2. NCBI lineage: Eukaryota > Metazoa > Arthropoda > Arachnida > Araneae > Eresidae > Stegodyphus > Stegodyphus mimosarum. The sequence continues at coordinate 24,278 of KK118944.1, forward strand.
GCTAACTGGGTGTGTTTATCACTTACACCGCAAAAACATGCAGGAAGGAATTCAGTGATTTACAAGGTTTTTGAAAATACGGTGGTTAGATTTTGGAAACAGTTTTGAGATTTTATGTGTGAGAGTTCTCTAAATATAAAGTCCAATAAAGCACGAACAGAAGTTCATAAACTCTGTATCTTCAAATCTCTCAATAAGATTTACATCACATTGTAAATTAATTAGCTCCAATTATTAATCTTTCAATTCCTTATTCGTATTCGCTTTTAATGGAAAGAAAAATAATATAAACTCAGACTTCAAAGAATCAAAATACTGAAATCTTTGCAATACAATATTTGCAACAAATACATAAATGAAATGTCTTTTGTCAACAAATACATAAATAAAATTGCTCATGCATGCGGCCCAAGGGTCGGTAGTTTAAAACCACAAAACACCAGTTTTGGTGTATATGGCCCGCATACAATTTGATTTTGAAATCACTTAATCTAGATGACACCATATGCTGTGATTCTGTTATTCCATGTATTCTTCTTTTATTTTGTATTTTCCGTTATAGGTAAGTAATTATTAGTAAAGTAATTATTAGTAATTATAGTAAAGTTTTTTGCCAGTAATTTCTCCATCTATTCACAGTAATTTTCGTATCTTAGTATCTATTTTATGCTAAATTTCCCCTCCATTCCGTAATAATAACTAAGTTTCCCCGTTCACAGCTTACTCCCGTTTCGTAACTATTTTTTTCCCTTCCCCCCTATTTTTATTTATTTTAGTCCAAAGAAACTTTGTCCCTGAAGGACTATTGTTTTCGTTTTGGCATTTTGCTTTGTTTCACTATAAATGTCATTTTTCAAATTGTTGCAACCAAACATTATAGCCCTGTGTTACATTTAAAGAAATTAAATAATGAAGAATCTGCATACATGTATGTATGTTTCTCGCATTATGATAAAGCAACGGTACCTAGAGCCATCCAATTTTGTATAACGTACTTTTCCACCCGAAAATGGGCATCTAGAAGCCCAAATTTGCAATCTGTGTTATTATCTATTTTGTATTTTGCAAAACTTTAACGAATTTTTGATGAACAAATTCAAAGATTTAAAATTGAGCAATGGCAACACTCTACGGAGGGGGGGACCTTTTTATTTCCAGCGCGTGGAACTGTGTATCGGAAATTCTAAAGATATACTCATTTTAAAATTATTTTGCGATATTGCTGTTGAACTGAATTTTATGGTTTAAGTGCGAAGAACATGATATTTAATGAATAAAGGTGACACACAAAAAGTTAAAAAAATGCCCCCTTTGGAAGTAATTTAGAATCTGAAACATTTCAGATTTTTAATTTTTATTATTATTATTATTTTAAGTACGCATACTGAGATTTACAATTCTAACAGCAGTTTCTTTCTATTTAACAATGAAATAATTCATCTAGTTGGAGAAACGTTTACGTAATGCGAAACATGTTCACAATATACCAAACAAAAGGTGAATAAAAAAAATATTGCGACCCTGAAATACAGAAAGAATACTAACTTCTTTTACTGGATATAATTATAATACATACACAACTTGAGCCAGAAGAAATGATGCAGTCTCGGGACGAGGTAGCAGAGCGTGAAAATCCTCCGTAAAATTACAAGTTTAAATGAGTTGAGTTGAGATGTTATCATAAGCAGCCAGTGCAAAACTTGACCAAGACGGCACGCGACGATAGCCCTCCGGCATTTCCGGTGAGAGTTAGTGCATAGAACTTCAATTCCAGTATCAGCCGAGATGGCCAGACTTTCAGAGATGTTGGCATATAGACAACTCGTTTTTCAAAACGTTAGTTTTTCTTCTGATAAAGTGAACATCATTAAACTGACAGTATTATAAAATAAAAAAATTATTTTTTGTTTTCTATAGATTCAGGTACTCTTCAGTTAGTATGGTCGTACGGTCTTGCACCGAATCGAAAAGTGCTTTTTTATTTTAGCGTCCCATTTGCCCAGGTGTTTGTTTTAGTAAAACTAATAAATAAAAATATAAATGCAGTTTTTTTTAAGTATCGCGTATTTTCTCCCTCGTTGCTGCATGCCAAGCCAGTTCGGCTAGCAGTCGGTAGGTCCAAAGTTTGAGTCTTGACTGAGACTCAAACTTTGGACCTCGAAAGTATTTTTAGGTTTCTTGCTTCAAAAAAAAACCTAATGACTCTACAGCCGTGTATATGCCTTTAAAAGCACTGCTCAAAACACACATAAATGAGAGATATATATAATAGACATAATATTAAGAATGTGATACATCTATTTTAGATATTTTTTGTCAATTTTAGCGATTTTCAGCTATAGTTTGCTATACGCAGTTAATCTGAATTTTACATTTTGCCTTGTTTGGGGAAAGGGGTGAATCTAGGAGGACTACAATGTCAGGCCTCAATGACCTTTCGTGTTACCACAGTTTGAGAAACAATCTTCAGAAAGAACAATGTTTTTGTTTATATTATTCTTTGATGGAAGTCATTGGAAACAGAAGTTTAACCGCTATACATAATTTATTTATTTTTGCGATTTAACGTTATATTGTTAGCGGATGATTTATCAGTATTTATATTGTTACGAATTTTGTATTTAGGTAGTTAATTTTTGTGGAATTCTAATTAAAATTGTTGTACTTTCTCGTGCAATGCAGCGGGAGACAAATTTTAAAAGAAAGCTATGCAGGAAAATTAACAGTACACGTGTATTTAACATTGAAGAAATGGATATCTGGGTGGTTTGTATTGAAATGTAATAGATGTAATTGACCACTATGTTAGCTTTAAGTGTAATTCTATCCTCTTATTGCTTTCCAGTAATTTTCAAAAGCAGAAGTCACGAGAGATATCTCACGACCAGTTGAAATCTATAAAAGACTGGAGAGAGGGTTACAGCCGAAAACATCACGGATGAAAACGTCCCGGAGAAAACAACGCAAGGCGAAAACGTCGTAGTACAAAACATCGAAGAGAAAACAGGAGAAAAGAAAAGAAAGCAAAGAGAAAACATGCCAGTTCTAAAACATCGTAATAAAAATATTATGGTCGAAAATAAAGCTGTTCAAAAACTTCGCAGTTTAAAAACATCGTCGTCGAAAACATCATGGTAAAAAATAAAGCACCTTCAAATCATCGCTTGACGATAACATCGCAGACATGAATTTTCAGGTTTTTAAAAGCTGTGATTGTTTATTCGCATAATGATTTGGGAGTCCAAGAAGGAAAGAGGGATATTTCTACTTCTGTATTTCATATTTTTGAACGAACTAACAGAATTTTGCTGAAAAGTAAGAAGGAAACTTAAACATTTAAAAATTGAAAATGAGTAGAAAATGAATGCAACTTCTAGCGCTTAATAGAATTTTAAATTTACACATTTAATTAGGAAATATCATTAATAAATCTTTTTTTTATAAATTTTTACTGATAATTTTTCATAAAAAATACAGTCTAAAAATGTTTAGCAAAAGGAAGATAAATAAATGCATGGAAGTTAATTAGCTATGTAAATTAAAAATTTTATTAGTGTTATAAGTTGCATTAATTTTATACTCATTTTCAATTTTTAAATGCTTAAGTTTTTTTTCTTATTTTTTCAGCAAAAATCTGTTAGTTCATTCAAAGATATGAAATGTAGAAGTAAATATACCCCTGTTTCCTTCTTGCGCTTCTAAATCATTATGCAAATATGCAGTTACAATTTTTAAAACCTGAAAACTCATGGTGCAAAGTTATCGTAATGCGATGCTTTGTAGGTACTTCATTTTTTACCACGATATTTTCTACGACGATGTTTTTAAACTGCGAAGTTTATGAACCGCTTTATTTTCGACTATGATATTTTGTACCAGGAGGTATGTTTTCTCTTGCTTCCTACGATGTTTTGCCACGACGTTTTCGCCTTGCGTTGTTTTCTCCGCGATGTTTTCGGCGGACACCGGAGAGAGAGCGTTTTAGTCAGTTGCTTAGTTACTGTTATTGTGAGTTGCTTAGTACCGCGAAAACTGCGACATCAGATTTAGTTTTCATTTCAGATACTCTGTGCATTGCGTTGTATTTTAACGTTTTTAGTAGTTTGAAGTATAACTGGAACACTTGTACAAATATCTCTGAGGAAAATTCAAGCGTTCTGATATATTTCTTTTGATAAGAATAAATGATCGGACTTGTGTATTCAGCCTATTACGAAAGCGTGCGCACACAACAATATATTCAAGAGTACGTTAGTTAAATTATGTACCGTTGGGGATAAAAACAGTTCCTAAAAACTCTAAATTTTTAGATTAGGGCCGGTTAATGTGCATGGGTTAATCGAGTGTTGACTGTATAAATAAAAATTTATCATTACATTAGACTTGCAGTTATCAGGAATAACTAGGGTTGTAACTTAACTGGATAATCGGAAAGGGGTGGGTAATCGGTATGCATTTTTTTCAATTCTTATAATATGTCTAATTCAAATAACGCAGCTTTATTTAGTTTAGTCATTTATATATTTTTGTAATTTTATTTCAACTGACATTTAAAAAAATGAAATGTTTTGTTTATATTAACTGAGCAATGAAATTAATTTTGTTCCCCTTTGCCAAAACTGTAGTTTATTTTTTGTTCCACTTAAAATAATTTTGTTTTAACCACCTGTGAGACCAAACATACAATTTTGTCTGATTATTTTGATATTATGCATAATGCTGGAAATAAAAACTAAAAAGTCAAAGGAAATTACTTATAATTATTTAGCTTCACGTTTTACATAATGAATGAAACTTAATGAATTTGCAACATAATTTAGTACACGTAGAATTTTTTAAAGTTGCTTATTTATTTACTTTCAAATACTCCTCTTCCTCTATAACAGAGGCTGAGCGGTTAAATCTTTTTGAATGCTTGTAGTTCGTCTCGGACTGAAAACAAAGCGAACGGGCTCACTGCATGGTTGATTTTCGCCATCCGTAACGCGAATATGAGCGAGTTTCCGTCAGAAAGTCTGTCACCAGGATATCTCTTCCTTTAAGCAGATAGGCCTTCTGGCTTTTGCTCCTTCAGATAACGCAAATGAAATTCATACACCGATTTTAGATGTTTTTTAACAGTGAAATCGTTCGCAACTGCAATATTTCAGTAAAATTTACATAGAAATGTGGTAATATTAACGTAAATCCTTCATTCGTAATATTTTGTCAATCATTTGTAATCATGAAATTGATTGGGTATTCGATGTTTGCAGAAATGTTTCTTGTTTACATGAAATAGACTGAGTATTCGATGTTTGCTGCCAGACTGTCCACAATGTATAATAATTAGGGGAGCCTACTGCGGTACTAAAGGGCCCGGGTTCGAATCCCAAGGAAGGCATGGTTTTAGCAGTCGGTCCCTATAGGAGACATCGGCCACCTATTAAGTGTCTCCAGAATAAAATGGCCACTGCTTCTGGCTTTAGGAGTGGCCATTGCTGAATAAGCAAGAGCCCACTATTAGATTAAATCTTTCCTGTCAGATTTCAGTTCTCTTGAACTTATGGACCAATTCCATTGTTTTTATACAAACGGTTCTGGTTGCATGGAATTTGCTGAATAATTTATCCCTTCAGAACTAGAATTAATTTGGCACTTTCAAAGAATTCATTCAGCATTCATAATTAAGTGATTGTAAATATGGTGCAAAGAAACACATACCGGAAAAGCTGTTAACGGTTATAGTCAAAATTTTCTCTAATGTTGGGTATACAATGATAAGGAATTACAAACCAAGCGATGTGCAAGCATGTGAATGATCAAGCAGTTCAAGCTGACCGATTCCCATATCGCACGTTAGCTTTATATCTGGGGGAACAAATTCATGTAATACTATTAAAATCTGTGCACATCTGTCTGTCCGTTCGTTCGTTTGTTTGTTTCTAACATCATCTCCTCCAGAACGGCGAGGAATTGAGTTTTGAGAGAGATACTCATGGATAACGAAAATTCGTGGGATTAGTGAGATCATTTCGACTACTGTGATCTTCGTACGACATCATTCAACCGAGTTAGTATTTAAAAACTTGGAAACGCTAATTTTCGCACCCTGCAAGCTGCATTTTTTGTTGAACTTCATTGCAGTTCGGCGTACTGCGTCGAAGCTCATACAGGATGGAATTTTAAAATTGCTATCCGTCTTTCTAAACAAAGGTACAGTAAAAATTTTTTATAGAATCACGCGACCTGTTTATTCCTTCGTCACTTTCTTTTTTGACAATGAGGTTATTTTTTACGAAATTTTTTAAAGATTGTGGATTTAAAAAATAATTTTCTGTTTTTAGTTTAAATATGAAATATCTCCACAAATTTCAAGTATTTCGTTTTATAAATCTTACCGAAAGCTCTTTTAGACATTTAAAATGTGAAACTAAACAGATTCATAACTTAAAACTTTCGCATGGGCATAATTTAAATCATTACATTTTCTTTTCATGTAGAACTTAACAAATTTTACTTCCGCCGCAACCCCTCGTATAGCAAATCCTATCGTGGCGAAAACTTTTAAAGGGGATTAGTATTCCTAAGAACATAAATAAACATCGGTATTAGTGACTGTAAGTTTTTTCTGTAAGATGACAATCGCCATTATCTAAAGCAACATTTCTCAACAGGAGTTCATTGAAGTTTTGGGGAAGTTCACAAGAAAAGCACTTTATTTTGGACATGAGAAATATTATTAGTAAAATTATTTAATAATAATAATAAAATAAAAATAGTGTTATAAAAAAGTCCAGAAATTCTAAGATATTCGTATTTTTTGCAACCTTCTTAAAGCGGGGAAAAAATTCTCTCCATAGAAAATTAAGAAGAAATCATTATTTAAACACCAACTAACCTAGGAAAACTAATCTAGAAAAGGTCAGTTACAGACAGACGTAGTTGTTTCATTCCACAGTGAGTATTGGCATATGTGTGGTGAAACATATATATATATATATATTTATTGAACGGTATTGTTATGGTAAATTATGTTTCCATAAGTATTAACAAGCAGTGGCAGTTCCTGAGGCTGAGCAATGATAAAGCTGAATCTACTCCAAAAAATAAAATAATGTTAATTTTCAGTCCATCTTTTGACTTTTAGACTTTAACTTTTACAATTTCCTTTTAAATATTCCGCCTTTGATGTTTAAAGGTGAAGACAGTTGCACAAAAAGTAAATGTTAAGATCATTTGTAAATTTTTAAACAGGCATCCCCTGAAGTGAGAAGAAAGCTAAAGAAATGTATAGGAAACATACTTTAGCAAATTAAAATGTAATAAATAATTATTAATTAGTAATGTATTAAATAATTATTACGTTATCTACCAAACGCATCTCATCCTTGTCCCCTTTAGAGATTTTACGGCAAAATTCTGTATTCCTGCAGAAATTCTGCAGCAGTTTCTTCTAGAGGTGGGAATTCCACAAGCGCATACTTTAAAATAAGTTTTAAAAGAAACAATATCAGTAATTTGGCTCGATTGAAGGATTGTTACGACCATGGTACATAGAGTCTGGACATTCTGAAAATATGGCGTCTTCTAAGATGGTTGCGATAGCACGTAATTAATTACCCTGAATGCTGATAGTTACTCCTTCCTATGTTTGAACGCAGGTAGAATTTCAGTTTTTTTGTGGTTTTCGAGGTTTTCCCTATGTGTAACATAAATATGAGCCTGCCAGTTTCTCTTAGAAGGTCCTCCACAAAGGCATCTCTGTCCTTAGGCAGATAGCTCTCATGTGCTTTGCCTTATTTAAATAAAGCCTAATTAGTATAACCAAACTGTTTAAACTTCGATTCAATGTATGATGTTTGAAATCCTGAAAAAATCCAGAGATTTAATTCCAACAAGCACCACAAATAAAGAAACAAAATATTAAACACTTGTGTTAATGGATACCATGATTTGTTTGTTTATGAGAACTGTTCCGTATGTCAGTGTTATGTAATTTATTATAATAAGCTCAGATGGAACGCAGTTATTTCTAAATAAATCGTTTCGTTCCCAAATGGAAACTTCTCCACTACTTTTTTTCTTTCTTGTCCATACAAATGAAATATAAACAAATCAGTTAAGTGGCATCAAAGCAACTGGTTTCTTTCTGCGTTGATTGCTGAAATTGTTGGTGTTTGTGTGGATGTTGATAATTCAAATGTATTTTATAAATAATGCCGTTAATATTTTTATTGTAAGCATCATAAATCTTAAATCAGAATCTTCAGAAACACGATGTAAAGTTAGTCAAAATAAGGCTTTCTGTCAATCGCAAAAGAAGTGTAAAATAAACAGGAAATTACGAAATGATTAAAATAAACGGGAAATTACAAAATGATGCAATTGATTTCTTATTAGGTAAATTCCGTTATTTCGTAAAGAAAGTGATTAACTGCGAAGAAAATCAAGTGGGCAGATTTCATTGGATAGAAGTAAATTCAGTGAGTACTTTTTTAATTACTGAACAAAATTTATAATGCTAGGCTAAAGCCATCTCTTTCCTTCTCTTACCTGCTTTCACATAAGTTGTGTTTTCTGTGTCATTACTTCAGAAAATAAATTCGAGGTAAAATTTTTTAGTTTTCTTTCTTTTACAGCATTACTTGCAACATAAAACCTTGTGATTAGTAATTTCATCTATTTAACGTTATTAATATCGATAAAACGCCCCATTTCTAATAACAGTGTTTTTTTTTCTCTAGTCTGCAGGAACCCTGAGTATGTTAAATCCATTATGCATAGCTCCAGTAATTAAAATGAGCTTCTCCGCAATATATTCAATTATCCAAAAAAAAAATTGTTGGAGCTTTTATTCTTATGAGTTTGTGTATAGGTTTTAAGTTCAATACCAAATGATAAGTCAATATTGGGATAAACAATTTTCAATAACATGAATGTGTAAGTTTGTAACAATATGATAAACACAATATATACTGTAAAATAGGTGTTCAAATCAATCGTAAATAGTGACCATGAGCTCCAACAGAATAATTAATTTTGCGTTGTGTCATAAAACAGTAGGGTCCAGTGTTCTAAATTAAAGTGAAAACATTACAAGAAGTTAAAATTAAATATAGCATTTATTTAAGATACTTTGAATTAATACAGAATTGTACATGGTGGCGGTGTAGTGGAAAAGTAATAAATATTCATACCAATTCCAACAGGGAATTTAACATTGTAGACATACGAACTTCGGCCAAATTCATTGAGCTACAAAAGGTGACGATCCAAACAGTGAATTGACTTGGAGAAATACATTGTAGATATGGTAACTGGTTGTAAACATGGGTTTATCTAAGGAGAGAAAAAAAATATATATTAGTTAAGTTTGGACATTTTCGTCGCCCTCCATAGTATCCTTCTCTCGTCTATTTCTTCCGACATCGATGTTTCTCTGATAACGCTGACGCTTTCAGCTCCGTCTCCTTCCGTCAAAA
>KK118945.1:0-24700 GCA_000611955.2 Stegodyphus mimosarum
AGCAAAATAATATATATATATATATATATATAAAGTTTTAAAACAATTAATTTCAGACGATAGTAATAAAACCCACTAAATTTTCAAATAAAGTTAAATGTCAAATTCAGACTTAAGCAAAAGTGTTTTACCTTTACTCTGTTAGTTTCTCAAATAGTTCCGCGTACAAAAAAGCACAACCTGTATATCATTTCAGCTTGCATTTATAAATTCACACAGATTTATGTTCATTTGGTATTTGCACTAACTAATCCATAAAATCAGCGAACTCTTTGACTGATATAATTCCTGTAGAATCACATTCTTCTAAATAAAAATCCAGTATGAAGAATTATCCATATTTTATACTGTATTGCTACAATATGCTCCCGTTATATAGCACAAGAAATGTGAAGAAATTAAAAGACAGAAGTTTCCAAGATCGAAACTATATTCAAATGCATTAAGCGGTAAATCACGAAGAATAAAGCACCGACGTCGAGAGCAGCACAATGCTTTCTAGTCTGCAATACTGTCATCCCGGAGGTAAACAATTCCGAAATTTGAGCGGGAACCGTCAGGTTCACAGAAGACTTTTCCCAGCGGTTAAAAAAATTATGGTATTTCATAGTAAAGCGGACTGGCCATTCGGTGACATCACTCTGCGTGACGTCACAACGTGTTGGTCAAAAATCACCCAATCGGAACACTGAGTTTGAGAGAGGCTCGCAGGAAATTGGGTAGGGAGCGAGGATAAATTAATTGCCGGGCGTTTGTCATAGTTGAAACTGACAAAGACTTGACCTAGAAGATGTTCCAGCTAAGCGAGAACGGTGTGCCTTTTTATTGTTTTACTTTATGATTCTTGAGCTGAAGCCTTAGACAAAAGCAAAGAGGATGTGAGAGATCATTGGAAGCTCTTTGATGCGATTGCTGCCATTTCACTTCAATCTGAAACAGCAAAGTTAGCAGAAACAGCACTGATGCCATATAAGGATCGGTTATAGAGGATTAACTCCAGCATAACTAAAATTAAATAAAGCTATAGAGAAACAAATATGATGTGGACATCACATAACTTTGTTGTACGGCCTTTTAAATTATACATAATTTTTCTGCACTTCGTTTCAACTTATTTACTCAAATTCTTCTAAATTGAATAACCGATCCCTAAAGGCAAGTCGAAACTGACATAAAAAATTGTAGATTTTGAAATGAAACATCTCGGTCAAATTTTGTCGTAAGGGAGTTCAAACTTCTTACAATTTTATGATTGCATAACAAATATAAAATAGTCTAAAATATGAATATAGGAATCGGAAGACCAAATTAAAAGTTAGATTACTTTATTTGTCAAAAAATATTTTTTTTAATTTGACAATGCCAAAGCATGACTACTTTCGTAATTTAAAGGAGTTCTGTATTTAGAAAACAATAACTACACCAACGATTGCGAAAGGAAAAGGCCGGATAGGGGTGTGTATTGATATAAAGACATAAGAAAACACGATAGCTGTTTTAAAAATAATCGGAAACCTCAAAATTAACATTCTAAATTTGGTACTCTCCACCTGAATTCCTTTGTTCTCCCGAATTCGAGATTTTTCTACGTTACGTAACGCTGCTTGAAAAATGAAACTAAAACCAAAAATTAACCAATCACAGATTAGCTGTACTTTGTGCGCCTATCTTGTGTAAATAGCTAATAACTGCATAGTCTCTCTTTCTTTCGCCTCTTCGCCTGCGTGCTGACAGCTTGTCACTCAGCCTCTGCTAGCTATTCGCTACTAATTAAAATGTAATTGTATATTTAAAATTATGAGAAGCGTTTAGCACCCCTAGTCTTCTACACTTTGGTATAAAGAAATTCGTCATTCAAGAATAAATGATGTTTAACTATCAAGTCGTGCTCCTAAAATTCCATCCGATCATTCATTACGCCATAACGCCCAGTCATCCACGCAGCAGTTTTTTCGGACATTCATCTTCCGCTAAAAGTCAAATTATGACATATATATATATATAACGATAGAACGATAATATATATAACGATTCCCAATATATATATATGATTGAGAAAGTTGCCGAATTTTTCTATTCGCAGTTGTGTGTATAATTAATTAATGAATTTAAAAGAAAAAGTCGGGACTACATCATGATAGATTATAATTTCTTCGCTACGAATGCCCTAACCAATTCTTCCTCAAAAAACGTCGAAGCCCAAAAGGAGTATATGTGAAATTAAAAAACTTCAAATACGTATAAAAAACTGCAAATAAAACAATATAAAACAAAAAAACATATACCTACGTGTGTGTCTTTTATTGACATTAACACAATTTAAGATTTAAATAATTGGGACTGACAGATAGAATTTCCTTTCCGTTTTTATATTTTTAAATATAAGTTTTAAATTGATTAATTTTTACTTAATAGTAATTTTAGATAATTGACATTAATTTTTTCACCAGTGCAGTCCTTTGTTTTGCTTTTAACACTACGCACCTGTTTTAAAAAATTTTTCTGAATTAGAAAAATTAGAAACTCATAAATATGCTTTATTTTACAAACGGGGATTTATTTAATTTAAACATATTGCCACTGAGAACTAGTGTCTCAGTGGTCGTTAGACGGACCCCACGGTTGGTGATCTTTCGTAGGTCAGATAGGCGTGTTTTCGGTACTAGTGGTATTAGGGATCTTAGCATTGGCTTTCTTTACTCCCCTGTTGTTGTGGTATTTGTTGTGTGTGTTTAATTAGATATAGATTTTAGATGTTCTATATTTTTGTGTTGGAAAAGTGGAGTTACTCTTGTCACAGTTCTGTTGGTTTTTTTATGGTAATGTATTGTGATTTTTGATTTGTTCTTTGTTTTGGAATTGAGGCCTATTGTGTTTGATTGTACCGATTAAATCACAGACCTGTACATTTTGTTTTTTAGGTTTTTAGTTATGATTTTTGGGATTTTCCCTTTTTTTTTAATTGGTAGTTCTCTGGTTTGTTTGTAGTATGTATGGTTACATGTTGTTTGTTCTTTTTTATTGTAACTAACGGTGTGATTTTATGATTTTCTTTAGTTTTGTTAGTATGAATGGATGGATCGGTCTTTTAATTGCATCCATACTAAAATGTATCTTTTTGGTTTGATTTGTAGTATGTATGGTTACATGTTGTTTGTTCTTTTTTCTTGTAACTAACGGTGTGATTTTATGATTTTCTTTAGTTTTGTTGGTATGAATGGATGGATCGGTCTTTTAATTGCATCCATACCAAAATGTATCTTTTTGGTTTGATTTGATTTGTTCACATTATACTAACATTTTTTTTTTTTTTGTTGCCCGGTTCTTGAGGCTTTGGTTTTCTGGGGCTTCGGCTTATACTATGATAGTTTTTACATCGTTGTAGTTAACATAATTTTATTCTGGACACGGCCGGACCGACCGCTGTCTTTATTGTTAGATGGGCTAGCTCTTAATTTGAGCCATACGACTGGAGCATTCCACTCAGGTGGGCCGGAGGGCTGCGCCCCATTACTATACTACTATACCGTTTGGGTGGCATTTCTCAAATGTTGCGTTCGGAGATTTATTGAAGAAATTTATTCTCCGATCCGATGGCAGTCTCAAATGAAGGAGGGAGAGGATTGCCGTTTATTGTTATCAGTCACTGTAACTACAATTTCTGTGGTAACTTGCCTAATGTGGAAAACAGATTTGTCGTCTGTCTGGTGTCAAAATTTTAAAATATAACAGTGTGCTTGATTGACTCTTTACCCCCACGCAAAATTATACACAGCAATGAAAAATTCTGCAAAATAGCCCTAAATCTGCATGCTCTTCCAAAATTTTTCAATCTTTTCTTCAATAAAAGCTGAACAATGCTGATTATTACTTCCTTGTAATTAATTGAAAGGAAGTATTATAATCCAGAAAATTTTCATCTATCATATTTCAACGAAAATATCCATTTTGACAGCTTTCGAATGAAATTTAACGATGTTTTGGGGTGATATCTGTATGTAAGGACAGAATAAAAGAATCCTTTTCCCAAAACGGGTTACAAAAAGGATTTAAAAATGTATTCAGAAGAGATTTTTCCGTGATGTCTGTAATTCGCATAAACTCAAAAACGAGTAGAACGTTGAAATTTTGCATATAGGACTGCTGTAACATGTAATTGTGCACCTCCCTTTTTGGCTGCAATCGGCCGCGTCTATGCGCACTCTGTTACTCAGCTCCGTGAGCTCTTTTTTTTTTTTAATTTATTCTTATATGTCGGTAAATTGCGAATTTTCAGCTTAAAAATGATTGAATTATTTTATTCTTATGTTCCGGTAAAGGTTTTTATGTCTTTAATCTGCATGCAATATTTGTAAAATTATCAACAATTTAAAAGTTCTTTAACACCTAATAGGCGGTTTAGCCTAATTTTTTTACCACAGCATTTCACTGAAACTTAGCAGAATACTGAATTAAGTCAGATTCTGCACCTTCAGTGTCCTTTTGTGCACCGAAAAATCTGCTTTCTTGCCTGCTAACCGTGTAGAGACATTAGGTTATTACGAAGTGGGAGACATGAAAAATGAGCAACGCCTTCGCCGGGAAACGAACCTCGGACCTCTCGGTTACGCGTCGAGCATGCAGACCACTACACCACGAAGGCATGCGAAGAAGGCGGGAGAAATTCCTTATAACCGAATTGCTTGTTTTTATGCAGAAACTCTAATTCTAATAAGAATTGTTTTTTCAATTGTGTTAACTGTATTTGGTGTTTTATATTTTTCTATATTTTTCAATTTTTAAAAAAAGATATTTTGAGGTTTTATGTATTTTTGCCTTGACGCGAAGTAAGAACTGAATTAATTGATTCAGATAACTATCTCTAATGAAATTCGAGGAAATAAGTTGAAATGAAATGCAGGAAAATAAATTTAATATTTAATATTCCGCACAAGAAAGTCATGCGGGTGTACACATCAGATGTTTCCTTTTCGTAAAACTGAAAATCTTCGTCTTTCGTAAAAAGTTACTATTTTCATAAAAGCTAACTGGCGTAAACAGAACTAGAGGTATGCCTACAGCGATGTATACATCTAGAACAGGGATGGGCAAACTACGGCCCGCAGGCCAAATCCGGCCCGTCGGAAGACTGTATCCGGCCCGCGGATAGAATCTTAATTTGCCGGTTCGAGGCAAATTAAAAGAAGTATATATTTAAATATTATATCTCCATCTCCTTTTCTACTTTGTTTAAATATTACTTTTTTTCTTCCTTTTGTTCAAAGGATTGATGATCTTTTTACTGTCTCTATTTTTGTTTTACAAAACATAAATCGATGGAAATAGCAAGCACAAACACCTTTCAATCGGTAAAGTGTTAAACGCGGAAGTACTTTGGTAGTTATGCTGTAGATTGGCTTAAGAATCGTTATCTGTTTTTCGGGGAGAAGTATGCGAATCCAATATAAGTGAATCAGACCTCACATTTGGCAGACTGCGCATTTTAAGCTCCAGCCAGCGGTCTTTTCTTTTGTCGCGAGTTCTAGTATTATTGATTGCGTATGGAAAGATTGCGGACATATAGCATCATTGTGAATAGTGGTGAAATTGTTAAAAGTATAGCGTAGCTAGTGCTTGTTTGGGTTATTCGTAAAATATTTCAACCCCAAAATGTCTACTGAAAAACGTAAAGTTGATTCAGAATGCCATGCTTTTAATGATGAATGGACCTAGAAATATTTTTTACAGTTGTAAAAGATAAACCAATGTGTCTCATCTGCAATGAAGCTGTAGCAGTCTTCAAAGAATATAACATCATTATCGAAAGTAAGTTTCCCGAATTTAATATCTCACGCCTAGAAAATCAGCGCTATGTTTACTTCATCTTATATATGTGAACAAGTGTTTTCAACAATGAACCTTAGAAAGAATTATTTAAGAAGTCGAGTAACAGATGAGCAGTTAGCCTCGTTCCTTAGAATCAGTACATCTCACTTCGAACCGCAATATAAGAAACTTTTAAAAATGAAAGAGCAATTTCATTCTGCTCATTAACATATTTAAATTATAATACTTGTATATGTTTTCAAAATTTTAGAAAAATTTACCTTGGCCCACCGAACTTTTTTTTTTTTCGATTTATGGCCCGCGAACGAAAACGTTTGCCCATCCCTGATCTAGATCATTGGATAACTCTGCCACCTTGACTATACCTAAACTAATAGCGCGGAGAATCAAGCTTTCCTCCGTAAGTATTTCCCTTCTGAAATTTAAGCCCTGAGAAAAATCACATCCCTCAGGTTTTAATGCGCTTGCGAAAACCAATTAACGCATAACCGGTTGCATTAAAATAAGCTTTCCAGGAACAAAGAGATGAAAACTTGGACGGAGGGGGGGAAGAGTTCCACAAACCAGCAGGATGAAATCAAATCTTCTTAAATCGACATCCAAAACCAGACGGCGACAAGCAGGGCAAACGGGGATTGGATGGCGGCTGAAAGACCAAAGAAAAACACGCAAGTTTCTAATTATAATTTTTAAAAACATAACAAATAAAACATTGCATGCCTAAGGCTAGACACGACGCAAACGATCATTAACATTAGCAACACACGTTTTTTACACCACCAGTTACTGAATTGTCTACTGTCGAAATGGAGAGCGGGGAAGGGGATAGCAGATATATTACACTTCAGAATAAAAATGAAAACTAGACAGACCTGAATGATTGGCTTTGAAATCCATCGAACCTTTGGTGTATATTTTGAACCCAAAAACTGATCATATGAAATCAATGAATATGAATTATATAAAAGAATAAAGTTTATGACAATTCGCCAGCTCCTTTAAGTACACAAAAATCAATGTCCTCAACATATTGCTAATAAACTCGATACATTTTCTTTTCATCAATATTAAAATGGCATGGAAAATTATTCATTCATACACTCACGTTTGTGAAAATTGCAACACCATGAAGGACTTACGCGAGTGAGCTGAAATTTTCAGGAAATGCAAAGTAGCGCATGATATGCAAATGATTAGAATTGCAAATCCGTAGCGCATGCGTATGCTGAGCAGCGCCCTCTGAACGGCTGATGGATCCGAATAAATAGACGGCTGTAGCGAGGCGTGTATGGTTATCGGTGGTTATCTGCTAGTGGTAAACGTTAACTCAATCTGTACTTATGCCTCGTCGACGAAAGAGAGCGAGATTTGAACAACTTACAGAGTTTGAACGAGGGAGAATCATCGGCCTTCGTGAAGCTGGATTGTCGTATCGTGCAGTAGCCTCTCGTGTGCAGCGTAACAGCAGCACAGTGATGCGCGTTTGGAAGCAGTGGACGGACGAGTGTCGGACAACTCGGAAATCCGGGAGTGGACCCCGAAATGTGACGTCAGCTCGCGATGATAGACACCTGGTCCGCATGGCGCGGACGGACCGTACAGCTTCCTCTAGACAATTGGCAGCACTGTGGTCAATAGCTACAGGTGTTTCATTGTGTGCTTCATCAATTCGTAGACGTCTGCTGCAGTGTGGACTGCGCGCACGGACTCCTTTATACAGGATCCCCCTAACGCACGACCATCGCCGCCTGCGGCTACAATGGGCCAATCAGCATAGAGACTGGCGTGCTGATTGGCAGCATGTCGTGTTTTCTGACGAATCCCGCTTTAATTTGTGGTACCATGATGGCCGCATTCGTGTCAGACGCTATGCCGGTGAACGCCACCTTCCGGAGTGCATTATCGAACGCCACAGTGGACGAACACCCGGAGTTATGGTCTGGGGCGCCATAGCATATCATAGACGATCTCAATTGCTACGAATTGTGGGCAATCTGAACAGCAACCGGTATATCCGTGAAGTTCTACAGCCCGAAGCTGTTCCCTTCCTTCAAAGCTTGCCAGGCGCTGTATTTCAACAGGACAATGCCCGCCCTCATACTGCTCGGATTGTTAAATCCTTCTTTGCAGCGCAGCAGGTACAGCTTCTTCCTTGGCCTGCGTGTTCCCCGGATATGTCGCCAATTGAACATGTGTGGGATGTCATTGGTCGGCGTCTTGCTCGTGATCCTCGTCCTGTTGCGTCTGCAGACGAACTTTGGGTACGCGTACAAACGATATGGAATGCTCTTCCTCAGTCAGACATTCAAACTTTGTTTGACTCCATGCCACGTCGTGTAGCAGCACTTATTGCGGCGCGTGGTGGCCACACAAAATACTGATTCTGATCTCTTGTTCTTGTTTGTTTGCTTTGAACATTTAATCATTTATTTGTACCACTACCACTCAACTGTGTATTAAATTGCATTCAATTATGACGATTCCTTCTTGGTGTTGCAATTTTCACAAACGTGAGTGTATAAAGCTGTTTAAGAGACCCAGCGCTTATTAAAAAGGCTATTAATTATGACAAAGAACTCGAGGGCGCTGGATAGCAAACACATCTCACCCATTCTCAGTATTCCTGACAGGTACTTCAATACATGTTGATAAATCTTGTATAATAAATATTACACATATTGGAATATCTTCTATACTTCGTTGTCTTGGACCACTTCGACGGATGCCTTCATATCAGTGCCGGAACCTTTAAGAAAATCAATCGCTGTTCATCAAGACATGACTTCATACAGTTCCCAGCCATAAAAGTGCTCGTCTGATTGGTATATTATTAAAATCCGTTTTTAAGGTTAGGTTAGGTTATTTGAATATGGCAAAGCCACGAAGGCTATCTGCCTAAAATAAGGAATGCCTTCTTGGAGGACTATCTGGGGAAAACCGGTTCGTAATCATATTACATATGGAGAAAACCAACTATGCAGCTAACCCAACGTTTTAATCCTACCCAGGTCGAACTAATATTCAGCTGTCTTAATCATTGGTTCGCTCAAAATCAGTTTTTAACTTGGAAAAGCATTTTCAAATGGCTGCCAACATCTTTATATCGAAGAATCGCTTTGCCAGTATGGCAGTATTTAAGATCATCAAGATGTATCTTCGCGTGCCAATATCCAGTCTTTAAAACCAAGCGTCGAAAACGATTTACTTCCAGGCTGTGTGTCTAGAATGTCGACAGTTTTACGAAGACGGTATCTGTCTTTCTTCGTGACGTCGTCCAACCGGTGATAGTCAACAACAAATCAAACAAACCATCTTTCTTCCTAACCAAGTCGTTGGGACAGGTTAGGCTTGATAAAGTTGCTTTCTTGCATATCCTTCAGAAGTTTCCCTACTCCTTCTTGTTTAGTAATATGTACACTTCTTGGATGTTGCTTTATTGGTGGATGACCCTCTGTATCGATTCTATGCTGTGCCAAACTGTTCAACCTACGCTCCTTAGATACGCAGAGAATACATCTTGAAATTCTCGAATGACACGTTCTACAGCACTTCTCTTTCCAACGCTCCAGTTGCGCATTCCGCAGCAATTCCGATGTTAATCTCTCCGAAGACACAGACACTGAAGGACTATTGGCTCATTTAACACAGATCACTTAAATACATGCTACAAACATTTCGCCTTATCACTTAATGTTTCCAACTCTCACCAAGATGACAGCCCTCGATAATTCGACGAACGCCGAGGGTATTAGTAATTCTTTCGGACTGTTACAGTTGTTAGTATATTCTATTATGACGCACCGAAAATTTGTTTTCAACAATGGATCGAGGAAGTAAAAAATTTGTTTCTTGCTAGTAGTGCGATATCTGCCTGAGCTATGATTTAATTCCTTCATCTTTAATTCCGAACAATGTTATGCCTCAGCAGCAGAATGCAGTTCGTTATTTTTTAGTGTAATCTAAGTACACGGTGTGATGCGAGTACCATGCTGTGTGAAGGTATGCAGCACATCCAAACGTGTTTCCATCGATGTCGATTTTATCACCGGACAAAATCTGGACAGTTACGCAGGGTAGCGTCCAGATAAGTTTGTCTTCCAGTCGTTAAGCCAGATCTTCCCGGATGATGGTAGCATTGGCTCGTGTATCGATGATCATATTGCAAGGAACTTCATTTATACTTCCCATAGTTGTAAGGTTTTAGTTAAACTAACCAAGTTTATTTTAATTTAAATCTTTTCTATCTCCTCTCTGCTTCAACTTCCTGTCAGAAGAAGCGCGCGTTTTTAGCTTATGCTAATTTTGAAGTTCAGCCAAGCACTATTTAAGCCAGAGGTAGAAACCTCTCGGTGTGTGAGAGCTTTGCCTCAGATCACGGTCACGCCGCTCAGCGTTCGTCTGACCAGCTAGCAGTTTAAATTTATAAGCCATAGTGCTTACTACGTGATTGCATTGTAAAACAAATTAAAGTGCGGTAGTATTTAGTATACCTTGCTACGCACCCTTTTCGGTAGAGGCCAACTTCCGCGAATTGCTCTGCGAAGCAAAGTTTAATTTAAGTTCTATTTTAATTCATTTAAATTTATTTGATTGTTAAGTTCGACCAAAGTGTGGTCTGTTACGTTCTGTATCTCTCCCGAATTGGGAGGTTTGTATTTAATAGTGATTGAATAAAAGAGGATTTCAAATCCCTTCACGTGCAGTTATTATCCAGCCCAGCAGATACATCAGAACATAGCGTACCTTCCGCTCCCTGTTCCAGTTCAGGACTGACTATTGGAGGTTAAGAACACTTTACAGAAATTACCATGTTTCCAAAAAGGATACACAGAACACTAAGTCCTGACATAGTGAAAAGTCCATTTCTGCTGCCACTCGTTGCAGAAGTTTCCCTTTCAAGTGCTTAAAATGGTGCTTCTCAATATCTGGCAATCTCCACTCCATGAAACTGTCACTAATTTGTTTCCTGCCTCCTTGTTGGAGAGCAATTTTACCTCTCGGATCTCGCGGTGTTGCAGTTCCTGCGCACGTGGCCTTCACTATTGCAGTTCCAGCACTTTAGAATCGGTTTGTTTCCACTCATATTCCGCTCTAGGGGTTTGAATTGCCTTGTTAAAAATCGTCTGGACGAGCAGTCATTTGATCTAATGGCTCCTGGACTTGAGCAGCTTTGATTGGGTGATGGTCCCTGTGTTTGATTTGCTGTCTTGAACACTAAAGCGGTTTTTAGATCTTTGACATCCGCCATTCGCAAGCAAGGTCTTTTGTATATCAGGATCTCAGATGCCATCGATGAAGCACTGCAGGAATAAGATTTCCCTTGTTTCCGTTCGATAGTCCGACAAGGCGAGATGAGACATCCTTTCAACATCCGTGGCGAGCTCCTGGAGTGTTTCCGTGGGCTTCTGTTGGCCAGATTTTAACAGAAGTCTGCTACAGTCTGTTAAACACTTTTCGCCAAAGTGCAGCTCCAACTCGCCGGCCAAAGCTTCGAAGTCTAGCCTCTGGTTTTCGGGGAGAGTTTGAAGTCTGGTTCGCTGCGTCCATTATCAGAGAAACGGCGCGCTATCAGCGTTATCTTGGGAATTCCATTCATATGCGTCCGCCACTACAAAAAACTGCGTCTTGTATACTTGCCAGGAGGTCTTTCCATAATACATAGATAGCTTTGGCGAGGGATGAGAAGACTTGGTTAGGAATTTAAAGGCGTCAGAATTGTGCCCAACTGTCGCTACGGACATTATACTGTTAACTTCCTTGGTGAAAGAAGCAGAAATTATGTCATCAATTAGTTTGTAAGGTCTACTTTTCTAATTTTTGTGTGAAATCTGGAGAGTAGTGACTGCACAGAAAGAAGGGTTAAAACTATCCTTTATTACACTCGTTATTTATTTACAATACGTCAACTCGAAGATAACAAACTACGCCTCCACTTGGGTAGTAACTGAAACAGTAAGAACTAAACTCAAAATCTGAAGATATTAACAAGTAGCAGAATGACGTTACAGGGCTCAGATTATCTTGTTTCCTAACAGAGCGTTGAACATTTAGTAGCAGCAAGGCTACTAAAATCGCTATTACGCCACGTTTAACAAGCAATAAATGCTAAGCTGAAGCTCGCACTATAACAAGCACACCCACAGTCTCTAACTTTCCCTTCTATAACTTCATATTTAAACCTTTTCTCCCACTGGCAGAATTTGCGTTCATTCCCTATCGCTACCAAATTTAAATATTCTGGCACTGACAATGAGGTGAATGAAGGCTTATAGGAAAGGAGCCTCAAATTAAACTGGTTACCTAAAATAAATATAAATCCCTACAGTTTGTTCGACAGTAGACAATCTTTCTCAGATTTGCTTTTGGACAACACTTTATATTGATAGGGACACTTTACGGAGGACGGGACTTTGGACAACAGAAACTCTTTCTTGAATTTCTCCAGTTTTACCTTCAACCATGTCTATTCTGCCTTCCACAGCCACGAATTTCTTTTCTATTCTGGCGGTAATTTCTCTTTTGATTTCCTTGACCCCCTTGAATATTTTCTTGATCCGCTTTCATATCTTCTTTTATGGAACTTACGGTCCCTTCCATTTTTTCTTGGAATGCAGCGAATGGTGCCACCAGCTGTCTAAGTTGCTTTCTATCCCTCTAATCACAGGCATTCAAACCCACTTCTGACAGCAAAAATTGTTGGTTGCGTACGAGTTCGTAATGGACTGAATGCACACAGAGCCGATAACTAAATCTGATGATACCGATAACAGCTTGATTTTCCCGAAAGAAACACTTCACAGTTCTGAAACTTTCCACTGAAGTATTCGTGCTGCTCTTCTCAGTATAACAGAGCACAATCAGTAGTTACCACTTCAAACTACTAAGAACGTTAAACGGAACGTGATGCAAAGCGCATTGCATTACAAAGCTCGCACGAACATCTCTCAGCACCCCAAACTTTACTCTGAACTGAGAAACTCAAAACTGATGCTCTCTCTGGTCTTACATAATTTCTGCCCAGCCGCATGAAATCTCTAGAACCTTCTATTTCTCGAAATTACTTGATTACATATAGGATTAAAGTTACATATAAGGACTGGATACAGTTACAGTTACATATAGTTTTTCAATGTTAAACAGCCTTGCCCCTGTAATCTTATTTTTTTTTTGTCGGCAGACATTTGCTCTCTCCAGACCTTTCATGTTACAGTAAAAATAATTTACATATATATAAAATTATAAAAAAAAAAAAAAATCTGAAAGATTTAAGATTTTAAATTACGTCCAAAGGCGCGTTTTTTTAACGTTTCGTGTGCTACCTTTTTTTTATTAAATATCATGTACTACGTACTCAAACCATAAAATTCAGTTCAAAATCAATATCGCAAAATCATTTTAAAATGAACATATCTTTAGAATTTCCGTAAGTCTCGTGCGCTGGAGATAAAAATGTTTTTTTTTTCCTTACAGTGTTGCCATTGCTCGCTTTGAAATCATTTAGTTTGTTAATCAGAAATTCGTTGAAATGTTACAAAACATAAAATCGATAATAAAGCAAATTTCAAATTCAAAATGAGGGCTTCCAGATGCCCATATTCGCAGTAGGATTACGTCATTCAAAATTCGATGGCTCTAGGTTTTATCACAATGCGAGAAACATGCATACATTTATGCAGATTTTTCATTTTTTAAAATTTAATGCAGAGCGATAACATTTAGTGGCAACAATCTGAAAAGTGAAACGGGCATTCAGAGTGAATCGACGCAAAATCGTAAAACGAAAGTAATAGTCCTTCGGGACTAAATCCCTTTGGACTAAAAATTAGCAACAATACAATAAGTTTAACAGTTTTAATGAAAATGATGGTACTATTGAAAAATGTGTAGAAGGAAGGGGCACCGAAGCCTGATTTGGTACGATTTGGTATCGCCCTTAAAAAATCGTATTAGACTTTTCTATGTATGCGATCTTATGAAATAACTGAAAGGTAAATTCACAATGTACATTGCGCAAAAAAGGGGGGGAGATAGTTCTGTATCTTCCCTTCTACTGGGACGATCGACGAAATTCAGCTTGCGCTTTTCCTGTCTCGAAAGCGCGACTTAGGATATGTAGTAGATGTATACATACATAGCATTGTTCTAATATAGGTATTTTGACAAAAAAAACGGGCTTTTCCTGAAATAACATGCCATTTTTGTTTTCTATATTTCTATTCTACGACTCAAATTATGACAAACTGCCAAGTTTTGTAAAAATCCTGCGAGCAGTTTTTAAAAAATTCGCTCTCGAAATTTTAGCTCCTCAATGTTAATTGAATTTAGTATATATTTGTAAATACCCCTTTTTTTTATTAAATTACTTCCTTTCCCATTTCGAAATTTAGGTTCATTCCAAATAACATTCGCCCATTTTTTATGATTTATTTTAAAATAATTTTTATAAAATTTTGGAACAAAAGTTTGAATTATAACCTATCAAATTTTTAACGCCATCTTAAAGTAGATGTATTTCTACGCATACTTGCAAAAAAAATTAAAAGTTTTTTTATTCAAAATTTCCTAAGCTATACGTGAATTTACATTTTGGCGCGTTTTGAAATTTGGCGTATTTTATAAGCGATGATGACGAAAATGAGGTTTACGCACTTTGTTAAAATTATTTGAAAGAATGAATGATGGCCTTTTTTTCTTCTCGTGCATCAATGGAAAAAAAAAAAAGAAAGGAGGTTACTATAAATTCTTCTTGGCGCAAACTGAAAATATGCCAAGATAAATTTTTAAATTTCTCATTGTAAAATTTAATATTTAGGCATAATCTGAGTCGTAGAATCGAAATATAGAAAAAAAAAATTGGTATGTTATTTCAGAAAAACTTCATTTTTTGTCAAAATACCTATATTAGAATAATACTATATATAAATCTAATATACATCCTAAGATGCGCTTTCGAGACATGAAAAAAAGCAATTTGAATTTCGTCAATCGGCCCAGTAGAATGGAAGATACATAACTGCCCCCCCTTTTTTTTAAGTCCAAAGGGGCTTTGTCCCTGAAGGACTACTGTTTACGTTTTGCGATTTCGCGTTCGAAACATTAAAAGTCTGAATCACTTTTCAAACTGTTGCCACAAAATATTGCAGCCCTGTATTACATTTAAAGAAATTAAATAATGAAGAATCTGTATAAATGTTTGTCCAAATGTGATAAAACGACGGTACCTAGAGCCATCTAATTTTGAATAACGTACGTTTCCACACGAATATGCGCATCTGAAGCCTTAATTTGGAATTTGTTTTATTATCTATTTCATATTTTATAAAACTTTACACGAATTTTTTATACACAAACTCAACCATTTAACAGTGAGCGATGGCAACAATCTACGGGGGTGGGGAGCTTTTTATCTCCAGCGCGCGGAACTGCGTATCAGAAATTCTAAAGATATGCTCATTTTAAATTGTTCTACGATATTGCTGTTGAACTTGTGGGGTTTTACTTATTTAATTCTAAAGTTCTAATTTAGAACCTCACGAACACTAACAAGCGAATAATCGCTTAAGTGTGTGAACAAAACACGTAAGACTTAAAGAGGGTTTACAACCCTTTATTTACAATCAGTTCCTACTTGGAACTTTACACAAAGCCTCCACTCGGCCTTAAACTTAAAATAATAATAATTTAAACTAAACTAGCTTAACTAAGCTATTTGAAAGGTAGAGCCGAAGCTATCAGACTTTTAAGTATTAATTAAATCGGCGAAGCCAAGCAAGGGCCTACGAGCGTAGCAATAGCTCAGAAAGACGTAGCCAAAAGGCAAACGCGCGCTAGTCAGGGAATCAGACTCTCTCGAAGTCGGTGAAGTATAGACTTAAATAGTACTCTCTTTCTCATTTGCATTAACTGCGTTTCTGAATTTACATTCTGGCAGGAAATTGTAAGCTGAAATTATAATAAGATAGGACAGATACAAAACTTAAAATAACTGTTAATAAACTTAGGATAAACCTTAAAAATAGAATTTTACGGTTTAAGTGCGAAGAACATGATATTTAATAAATAAAGGTAACACACAAAACGTTAAAAAAAAACGCCCCTTGGACGTAATTTAAAATCTGAAACCTTTCAGATTCTAAATGTACATTTCGGAAGTGTGTAGAGACATTAGGTATTTTTTTGGAACAAGAGAGATGAAAAATATGCAAAGCCTTCGCGCCGGGGACCGAACCACGGACCTCTGAAATACCGGCTCAGTGTGCTGACCATTACACCACGAAGGCACGCTAAGAATGTGGGAGATATACCTTATAAGTGTACACTTTCGGAAGGTTAGGTTAGGTTAGGTTAGGTTATTCAATTACGGCAAAGCACACGAGGGCTATCTGCCTAAAGGGAGGGATGCCTTCGTGGAGGACTTTCTAAGGGAAACTGGTTCGTGTACACGTTACACATGGGGAAAACCACGAAAACGCCCATGCAGCCAGCCCGTTCGCGGGATTCGAACCTCGGACCGAACTACCAGTGTTCAGCATCTTTATACACTTTCGGAAGAAAGGCACATTTTTCAGATGAAACAGATGATCTGACTTACAAATAACTGATTTTAGAGAGAAAGGTATTTTTTACACTCCCTATCCTAAAATTTTGAACAATTAATGCAAATATGTTATTAAACAAACGCAAATCCCGCTTTTTGAATTCACTAACATTAGATCAGAGAACTGGTACTATGGAAGCGTAAAAGCGATTTTCAGGCTCTAAAAAGTTCCTTACATACATAAACATAGTTACGAAAAAAAAATTAAAAAGTAAAGAAAATCTGAAATGTTTCAGATTTTAAATTACGTCCAAAGGGGCATTTTTTAACACTTTGTGCGGGTCCTTTATTTATTATATATCATGTTCTACGCACTTAAACCATAAAATTCAGTTCAACAACAATATCCTTAAAGTTTTGCAGAGTATGAAATCGATAATAAAACAAATTCCAAATTTCAAATTTGGGCTTCCAGATGCCCATATTCGCATCATTGAAAATTCGATGGCTTTAGGTACCGTCGTTTTATCCCAATGTGAGAAACATATTGTTACGAAAAATTCGGCGGTTGCGCCTGTATGTAAGCTTTCCGGCATAGCACTAGAGTTGCCATAAAATAGTGTATGGTAGGGTTGCCAGATTGGCGACGTATCGCCCATTTGGCGACCAAATCGGCGATATCCCATGGTCCAATCGGGAAGCTTCTAGAATAACTTTCTGTCGAGATATTTCTCGAAACGTGTGGAACATAAAGAAAAGCTATATAAACCCTTGCGTTTCTGAGAACAGTGAGTTGCAAGCAAATTGTGAAGAATTGTGAAGTGTTGTGAAGAGTATGATTAAGTGTGAGGTTGTGAGAATAGCTGCTCACTGCGAGTGCTAAGCTACGCGAGAGTTTTGTGAACGGAAAGCGATCGAGATAGTGCTTTGCCGTGAAGCTATCTTTACAGTATAGCTTGACAGTGGATTGGTGATTGTTCCACGGTGTTTTATTATAAGTTTAGTGTTGCTGTGAAGCTACCTTTACAGTTACAGCCTGAAGCTGTGTTGCTGATTGTTTCGGCGTATTTATTGTAGATTATCGACGCTTTTAATGGTAATTTTAGAACTGTGCTGTAAATAGTGATTTTTGTAAATAAATTGTGCTTTTTACTGTTCTGCATCGTGTTTTCATCGATTATTCTCAAATCCACGAACCCGCATAAACGCAACAATATTATCACCAAGTTTCGTCCAGTTTGCTTGTATACTTTTTGAGCTCATCAGTTTTCCGTTCGTTGTTTAACTTTCAGAAATCAGTGCAGTAGATACGTTTTGAAACATACTGCAACTTGTTTTCTGTAAATCTTTGTGATTCAAAAATCTTTGTGATTCAGTTGAGAAGTGGCGAGTTAATTGTGAAGTAGTGTGAGCGTTGTGATTATTGTGAGAATAGCTACGCGAGAGTTTTGTGAACGGAAAGCAATCGAGATAGTGCTTTGCCGTGAAGCTATCTTTACAGTATAGCTTGACAGTGTATTGGTGATTGTTCCACGGTGTTTTATTATAAGTTTAGTGTTGCCGTTACAGCCTGAAGCTGTGTTGCTGATTGTTTCGGCGTATTTATTGTAGATTTTCGACGCTTTTAAAGGGAATTTTGGAACTGTGCTGTAAATAGTGATTCCTGTAAATAAATTGTGCTTTTTATTGTTCTGCATCGTGTTTTCATCGCATACTCTCAAATCCACGAACCCGTATAACGCAACAATATATACTTTTATGCAGATTCTTCGTTATTTAATTTCTTCAAATATAATTAATACAGGATGATAATATTTGGTGGCAACATTCAGAGTGATCCGATGCAAAACCGGAAAACGAAAACAACACTCCTTCAGGGACAAAGCTCCTTTGGACTAAAAGCAGCTTAACTGAAATTTTTATTCGATTTAAAGCTGATCAAATACCTCTTGTGTTTCAAAATTCAGTTCGTAGCCCTGCAACAGAACTAATCTGGAAGCGTTTAGCTGGAAATGGTCCTGTCCACCATGATGAATAATTTTATTATACGCAGTGTTTATGTAGCGGTTCATGACACATGAATATTATAATAAGGGATACGCAAAAATATTTGTTAATCAAAAAAGTCGTTAAAGTTTTACAGAATATGAAATCGATAATAAAACAAATTCCAAATTTCAAATTTGGGCTTCCAGATGCCCATATTCGCATCATTGAAAATTCGATGGCTTTAGGTACCGTCGTTTTATCACAATGTGAGAAACATATATACTTTTATGCAGATTCTTCGTTATTTAATTTCTTCAAATATAATTAATACAAGTTGATAATATTTGGTGGCAACATTCAGAGTGATCCGATGCAAAACCGCAAAACGAAAACAATACTAACACAGGGAGAAAAATCCCTTTGGACTAAAAATAGCTTAATTGAAATTTTTACTCAATTTAAAGCTCATCAAATACCTGTTCTTGTGTTTCAAAATTCAGTTCGTAGCCCTGCAACAGGACTAACCTTAAGTGTTTCGCTGGAAATGGCCCTGTCAACCATGATGAATAATTTTATCATACGCACTGTTTATGTAGCGGTTCCATAACACATGAACATTATATTAAGGGCTCCTCAAAGATAAAAAACTCAGACGGTGGTGTAGAACAGTGTTTTTAAAGTCGAAGGCATTTCAAGTACATATTTGTTGCAAGTACCACGTGACAAATATTTTAGTTACTTGAAGTCCAAGTGTACATTATTTTCCTTTCCATTAAAAATTATCATGAATAACGCGCCAGAAATCTATAAATGGAGCTAACTAATTTATAATGTGATATAAATTTTATTCAAATATTTGAACTTTTTAACTTACACAGATTTTATTAACTTAAATTTGTATTTGTCAAAAGCACAGTTACGAATTTTTCCACTAAGATTAATCGTTTTGTTTGGGAAATCATTTACTGGTGAACAGTTCTCACAGTTTTCAACTATTCTCCGCTTCATTTCGCCATCCATACATTTGTGGCTACTCATTATGCATGATATTTACCCAACTCTTGAAAAACACACATCGAATGTCGTGAAGGAATATGAGAAAACCCCCTCTTTGGCTTTTTTCTTCTCCACAATCACAACTCCGCAGACAGGCACGTGTACGCTGAAGTATTCGACTCTTGAGAACCTTTGCATAATCCTTAGGCGGCATAATTTGTACTTTTGGGTCAATATTTCTCATTACAATAGACATAATTTGCAAATTCTCTAAATTTTTCACACAAGTTTATTCGAATTACAAAGCACAACCAACAAAAATGTCTTACAAGTAGCAAATTTTACATTTCAGACAGAAAATAAATATAAATATGAATTTGAATTTTTTTTGCGATATTATCATTATTCTTTATTTATGTTCTAATAAATATTTAGTAAGGAAAATTTAAAATGCATTTAAAATTCTTTTTAGTCTAAAGGGGCTTTGTCCCTGAAGGACTATTGTTTTCGTTTTGTGATTTTGCGTTGAATCACTATAAACGGCTGTATCCCTTTTCAAATTGTTGCCACCAAACGTTATTGCCCAGTATTATATTCAAAGAAATTAAATAATGAAGAATCTGCCTAAATATATGTATATTTCTCCAAATGTAATAAAACAACGGCACCTAGAGCCATCCAATTTGGAATAACGTACGTTTCCACCCGAATATGCGGATCTGGAAGGCCAAATTTAGAATTTGTTTTATTATCTATTTCATATTTTATAAAACTCAAACGAATTTTTGACGAACAAACTCAACGATTTCAAAGCGAGCAATGACAACACTGTACGAACAAAAAAATAAAATCTGAAAGGTTTCAGATTTTAAATTACGTCCAAAGGGACATTTTTTTAACATTTTGTGCGTTGCCTTTGTTCTTTAAATATCATGTTCTTCGCACTTAAACCATAAAATTCAGTTCAAGAACAATACCACAAAATAATTTTAAATTGAGCATATCTTTAGAATTTCCGTTCCGATACTCCTCACGTGCAGTGGCAACAGTCCTCACGTGCTGGAAATAAAAAAATTTTTTCTGTACAACGTTGCCATTGGTCGCTTTGAAATCCTTGAATTTCTTAATCAAAAATTCGTTAAAGTTTTACAAAATATGAAATCGATAATAAAACAAATCCCAAAGTCGAAACTTGGGCTTCCAGATGCTCATGTTCGCAGTAGGATTAAGTCATTAAAAATTTTATGGCTCTAGGTACCGTTGTTTTATCATAATGCGAGATACATGCTTAAATTTATGCAGATTCTTCATTATTTAATTTCTTTAAATATAATACAGGCCTGCAAAATTTTGTGGCAACAGTTTGAAAAGTGAATCGGACATTTTTGCGAAACGACGCAAAACGCCCAAACGAAAGTAATAGTCCTTCGAGACTACATCCCTTTGGACTAAAAAAAGGAAAGGGAGGGGGGAACCTTTTTATCTCCAGCGCGCGGAACTGCGTGTCGGAAAAGATATACTCATTTTAAATTATTCTGCGATATTGCTGCTGAACTGAATTTTACAGTTTAAGTGCGAAGAACATGATATTTAATAAATAAAGGTAACACACAAAACGCCCCTTTGGACGTAATTTAAAATCTGAAACCTTTTTTTTTTCTATTATTATTACTTTTTTTATTTTGAGCCCGTCAGCTGTTCTCAAATTGCGCAGTTTGCCCGCATGCAATTTGAGCTTGAGATTACTAGTCTAGAAGACAGCGATGCCCTCGTCACAAGCCTAAACACGTTCTTTCCGATTATTTACCTGATTATTAGAACTGTATAATCTTAAAATTCTTGTCGCATGACTAGTTTTTTGTTCAAACAGAACTTACATATATAAGGTCGCTCCTCTTAAGCACACAAAATTTGATCAGATATTGAAATTTACATCCAAGAAGGAATAATTTACCTTCAGGCTTTAATAGCAACTGTGACTAAGCTGTAAGATATGTCTACAGCTATTCCGCAGTAGTAATGACTTCACTCTCTTCGCTTTACTCCAACGATTCTAAAAATTGCTTCATTTTGCACGCAATATATTTCTTTTAAGGAGGCAAGAACTGAACTGAAACCAGATATCTGCATTCATAAATTTTTACTTCATCAACTCAAGTTTCTCATGAAACGACATATATGCATCTAAACTTTATCCAATCTTGAATTCAATATGATTATTTTCCAGACATTTTTTGCAAAGATAAATCCCGATGAAAATTCAGCAACCCTTAGGAAATAATAGAAGTTTCAAATATATAATAAATTGGAAGGCTAATACTCAGATAATAATAAAAGGAGAGGGTGTTTCCCTCTGACAGTCGTACAGTTCTCCCACTGTGATATGGAAACAAAGCAAAGAGCCTCCGTAACAATTCATTGCACTCTAGCAGCAATGCTGTTTTCAAGTCCTGTAAGCTCTGAGAAGGGGTACATTGCAGCTGTTCTTCAGTAAACGTCTCAGGCATGTTCTACAATGTTCATTCTGGAGACCCGGCTTGGCAATTTATCCAATTAACATTCTCACTTTGTGAAAAATCATCCACTAGATTAGATGTACATGAACGAGCGCTGTCGCCCATAAAAATGGTCTACGGTCCACGGACCACCAGACACCGAAAAAACGAATAAGAGGCTACACCCCTTAATTGCTCGAAACAGTGTACTTTCCATAGACAACAAGTTGCTCATTTACAAAACCGTGTTGCGTCCCATCTTATGTTATACTTGCCCTGTGTGGGCTTACTCATGCAAAAGCTCCAGAAAAAGACTGCAAAGAGTGCAGAATCTTATACTCAGACAGATAACCAATGCTCCTTGGTATATTCGTAACAGCAAGATACATGAGGAGCTTGAAGTCGAGGAAATTTGTAAATTTTACTGCCGGCTTGCCCGCAAATTCTATGCAAATCTGCGCAATATTGAAAATCCAGTAATTCCTACTTATGACTATAATTTTAATGACAGTAATTGTAAAAGGCCCATGGCCATCTTAAATGTTAACGACTAGTGTACTTGTCAATTTTATCTTACTGTATGTTTTGTATTTAGTATTTATCATGTTTCAGTCTTGCATATGTGTCTCTCGTATCGTTCCATAAGTCTGCACTTCCTTTTCTCTTTATTGTTTTTGTTTTGCTTGTATATGTCTTTTCAGGACTTGCTCTAGGATATTAATAACCACAATAATATTTGTAGAGACATTAGGTTTATTTCGAAGCAGGAGACATGAAAAATATGCAATTCCTTCGCCGGGAATCGAACCACGGACCTCTGAAATACCGGCTCAGTGTGCTGACCATTACACCACGAAGGCACGCTAAGGACGTGGGAGATATACCTTATATATTAATAGGGTGAGAAAAAAAATCTACATATATGATATTAATGCTTAAACTGACTTGTTCCCCAGGTTAATGAGTATCTTATAATTGGAAACAATTCTACAAGGGGTAGGGCTGTTTTTCCCAGGCACCCTGGTGCTACACCACTGGTAAGACTGCGGAGGAATAAGAGGCTCTCGTCTGTTTGCAAATTCTGTTGTTTGCGTTCCGCTCACTTCGGCGCACAACACGGATAGCTTGTTTAACATGATGCACAGAACATCGAGGGATCAAGCATTAGTGAGGGATCGTTCTGTAGCCGCTCTCCGTCCTCTAATATGTGATTAAGAGTCCAGTACGGCAGCAGACGTTTCATGATCTGAGCAAACACAAAATTTGACCAGTGCACAGATCTTTATTTCTTTGACAAAGGCTTTGCGACTGCTGCAAAGTTTAGGAATGAGATCTTAAAGCCCTATCTTCACCTTTTCAGGAGTGCAGTTGGCCCTCAGCTCATTTTTTCGGATGGCAACCTGGTCTATTTTGGGATAATCTGGAGGATAAATTTCTTGAAAATCAAGATATTAACCGGATGTACTGCTTAGCCCGATTTCCAGACTTAAAAGCTACAGTACATGTCTGGGACGTTCTTGGGAGCTTCAATGGCAAATCGCTTTTCCCTTCCCATGATCAGAAAAACAGCATTTCTGCAGGAGTGAGACCAATTGGTTTAGGGATTCATAAACTTCCTCAATTCTAGTATGAAATCAAGTTATATGAGAGCTTACGACTGTTAGAAAGGGCCATCCGCCCAGTTTGTAAGGTTTATCCTAATTTTATATCAGTTATTTTAAGTTTATGCAGCTTTCCGATCCCTTCTAGCTTCAGTTTACAATTTCCTACCAGAATGTATTTTCAGAAACGCGGTTAATGCAAATGAGAGTAGTATTAAGTCGATATTTCACTGACTTCGAGAGAGAGCCCGAGTTCCTCACTAGCGCGCCTTTGGCTACGTCTCTCTCTAAGCTATTGCTACGCTCGGCCGTACTTCGCCGAGAGAATTAAGATTTAGGGGCCAACTACTTAGAATCTTGATAGCTTCGGCTATATCTTTCAATTAGCTTTAGTTACGCTTAGTTAAGTTTAATTTAATATTAATTTGAATTCAAGCCCTAGTGGAGGCTTTGCTGTCCACTCCGAGTTAGGAGCTGATTGTATCACATTTACTTTGAGAAATAAAGGGTACTTAACCCTTCTTGAGTCTTACGTCTCTGTTCACAATAGCGATTATTCGCTTACCAGAGTTTGGAGTTTCAAGGATTGAACTGTGAAATAAGAAGGTGAAACCCACATCTGGAGCCCGAATTTCTTTTTAACGAACCATGCAGCTAGGTAGTGAAGATTTCACAATGACCCCCCATAAAATTCTGAAACATTTCTTTTTTAACGAGGCATTCTTCCTCATGAGTGTAACTTTGATTATAATTTAGTTGATATTCGGAATTTTCAATCAAATGTTTCGA
Source organism: Stegodyphus mimosarum (assembly GCA_000611955.2). Taxonomy (NCBI): domain Eukaryota; kingdom Metazoa; phylum Arthropoda; class Arachnida; order Araneae; family Eresidae; genus Stegodyphus; species Stegodyphus mimosarum. Next base: position 24,234 of record KK118945.1, read on the forward strand.
CGGAATAAAAAGGTAACAAGTTTATGTAGCTGTTGCACTCTCGTGGAAATTATATATATATATATATCAATACTTTATCTAGTGTACGATTTAATCTTCGATTTAATTCTGTATGGCAATTTAGAATCTCATTATTCTTCAATTGCCTCGATGATTCACCTGACTAACTCTTATAAAATAATATTTTAAGAAAAATACCACCGAGGCGGACGGCTCCTTATGGCCCCCTCAAGCTATGCCACTGCGATGAGCTTTACGTATGATGATGTATGCGCACCAATGACTTCTGTAACATATATTTTTAGTCCAAAGGGATTTAGTCCCGAAGGACTATTACTTTCGTTTTGCGATTTTGCGTCGGAAACACAAAAACGGCGTATCACTTTTCAAATTGTTGCCACTAAATGTTATCGCTCTGCATTAAATTTAAAAAAATGAAAAATCTGCATAAATGTATGCATGTTTTT
>KK118945.1:25126-35956 GCA_000611955.2 Stegodyphus mimosarum
GTGTTATTTCAACCTATGCCTAAACCAAATTTCACTGGAATCTATTCCGCAGTTCCATTATGACATCTGTAACGGATTTCTTTCCAGAAAAATAATTTAGTTTATAGGGAATATTCTGTAATAGGTGCAAATCTTAGTTGCTATGTTTATAAAAGCATTGTTTTTAATACAAGTTCTGAAGTAGAAAATTCTGGAAGGTTCGCGAAATGCTTTGCTCTTTTTATTAGTGTACACTTATATGTATCTCCCTTAATTACTTTTTACTAAATTAAAGCATTATTTTTTTTTTTTTTTGCAGAGCAACTATATGCATGAGGGTCGTGACGCTAAAACGTTTAGAAAACCATTCTGAAATAAATAAGCATAAAAGATGAATTAAACAAGAGATTGAACTCATAGTCACTAGTTAATTTTGATAGTTGACTTGCGAAACAAGAAAACGTTTTGTTTCCTTGGTTATGGCAAAGCACATGAAGGCTACTCTGGTTAAAGGAAGAGATGCCTTCGTGAAGAACTTTCTCAGGGAAATTAGCTCGAATCCATGTTACACATGGGAGAAAATACGAAAATGCGCAAGCAGCCAGCCCGTTCACCTGGAATCGAAATTATCAGCGTAACAGCGACTTTAACGCTGGTCAGATAAAAGAAGTTAGGAATTGTTCAGATTGCTTTATTATATTCTCAAAAATGCTTGCTTTAAAAAGGTTTTCGTTATATAAAAACTTTCTTTAAATAAAAGTTTACTTTTCTTAAAAAAAAAAAAAAAAAAAAAAAACACTTCATCTTATGTCCAGAATAAATTACAGAAAACCTATAATGGTACGAAAGCATTAATTAAATGAGAAATTTATAATACACGAGCATAATTTAGTTACAATATACGTTTCAATGACAAATACGATACACATACAATAAACAATTTTTAACAAATACAATATATATTATAATAAACAATTTTCAGTATAATAAACACCGAAAGGTGTGTTACTATTTTATTCCAATCAATGCAATTTTTGCAAGGAGTTTTCTAAACACCGAAATGTATGTTACTATTTTATTCCAATCAAAGCAAATTTTGCAAGGAGTTTTCTAAGAATAATTGTGGAGATTACTCGGAAAACTGTCGCAGTATTTTTATTTTCAGTTTTGAACATTTCGGTATTTATAAAATCGTTCTCGTTTTCTTTTTTTTTAAAGTCCCCTCCAACACACACATGCCATATGGATTTTAGACACGACTAATTTTTGCTTAACTTTTCTACAAGTTTATGCCTTCAGTTTAATCTAAGCTGGTACAAGAAGAAAAAGAAAATGGTAAATGGAATCAGAAAGCTCGCATCTGACAGGCGATGATGCAAATTTGAACTGGTTAAAAAAAGGAGGGAGTGAACGAAATTAAACCCTGGTGTTTCTGAACATTATTAACAGTTAAATCAAATCTGAAGCACAATATTTAAATATTTAACTAACAATACATGGGTGTACTAAAGTAATTACGTCTGGAATAACGTGCAAGAAAAACAAAAACATCTGCGGTCCTAGCAACCCTTCCCAGGTGCCTACTTATGACTTAAGGGGGCTCGTACACCTTAAAACCCTTAAGATCTTCAACTATGTTACTGTTACAAGAATTGAGATCACTCATTTATTTTAAAAGCAATTAATTACTTCCGACTGTTTACAGCTGACTATATGAATTATAGCTGCGTTGGGAACTAGGCAGAAAGTTTGTGTTGCCACAAACATTTTTATAATTTAATCTGCTTTATGACAAAATTTTTCATGCGTTCGTGTCATGTTTCCACCTAGCGCACATGATATTTTAAAAATGGCTAATGATACATACTTAGAATTTGATAGAATTCTTTATATAGGCACTGTCTTTTAAGTGAACCAAAAATCTGATGAATATTTTAATACTAAAAAATTTTATGCCTGAAAACATTACAGACTTTTCTAATAAAATACATTTTATATACTGAACTACAAATAAAATTAGAATTTAACATGAAATTCCTAGGATTTTTCGTTCACATGAGTTTTCAAATGTTATAAATATGGAATTAAATTACGCAACAGAATGTTTTAAACTGTGCGCGCAAAGTGGACATATGACGTGAACGCATACAAAATTTTTGTAAGAAATCAGATTAAATTATAAAATTATTTGTGGCAACACAAACGTTCTGGTTAATAGTTCCCAAAGCAGCTATATTATGTAGTCAACTGTAAAAGGCTGAAAGTAAGTGCTTTAAAAATAAATAAGTTATCCCTATTCTTGCAACAATATCCTAAGATTTTAAAGGTTTTAAGGTGTACGAGCCCCTTAAGATGCCACAATATCGTCAAAAAATACATACATAATATGCACACGCAATTGTCACGAAAATACCACTGCGTAGCCCTGCTGGATTAAAATAAACAGATTACGAAATGCGCCGCAGCTTAAATAAACAAAATAAGAACATGCAAGGAGGCCATTCTTTTGAACCCCACAGAAAATTACAAGATACCGGTCTAGATGTGTAGCGCGGGGTGAGGATATAAGGGTTAGCCAGTAGCAACAAGTAGCCGTGTTTCAAGCCCTCGGGGTCAAATACCACAGTAATGAAGGCGCTATCCGGTTCTGATAATTTCGTACTTTTTTTCTTGGCGAAGGCTGGGTTGAACTTGAACTCAGTGGCCGGTTTTCAGCTCTCGACATTTCATAAAAGAAGGAAAGTTTTGAAAAGAGGCGTTTCGAAGGGATCACATGCTCAGACTTGCTACTGCCTGTCGCACAGGACGCAAAGACCACATGACGAAAAAGAACGTTCGGATGTCCTCAAATATTTTAACAGCAGTGAACCATAGCAGCTGCTACAATTCTGACTTCGTTCGTAAAACCTTATCCCTTTAATCGCCTTAAAAAAATAACGATTCTGGATCTGTTATAAACAATCTCTCCCCCATTTAGAACATTTTACACAGTTTTATTTAATAACTCAAATGTAATTTAATTTTTCCTGCTTAAGGAGGCTTCATTGCCAAACAAAAATTGCATCCATGAAAAAAGTTTCCAATCTGCGTTTGTTATATTTTGCCCGTGACATTTTCTTGTATTTAATCAAAAGATATTAGATTCCTTTTAGTAAAACTCTGTTTAAAAAAAAAATGGTTCACGTCTTAATTCATACGTATTTTGAGAATATATACAGACATCAAGCTTAGTTAAGTTACAATGAAAATGTAACTTGTGGCTTTGAAAAATTTTAAAATGGGTATTGATTTTAAATTGTTTCAAAGAATGACACTCCATACTGCTATAAATAATATGTCCCTTGGAATTTTAGTTGCAGTTTAACGCTGTTAATTTAAAAAACTATTTGGTAAAGAATACAGATAGGTCTTTCCAAGCAAAACGAATTTTTATAACTGAGAATTACTTTGTAACGCAATCTTAAAGAAAAGTTGTTGAAGAATTTAAAGAAACCTTCTCAAATGTTTGTGCATTCACCATAAGAAATAAAGAGGCCAACTATCATCTGGTTTCGGACAAAATCGACAAGTATTCAGGAATAAAATGTTGGAATCACCAATCAAAAGTATGAAAGAGATGGCAATGTAATTGAATTTAATGGCTGTAAAGTAATGTTCAATCATAAAAATTCATTTTGCTTGGGAAAAACTCATCACCATCTTGCATTAAACAGTTTCTAAAGCTAAGAAAAACTGCAAGTGATGTATTACTTTCAACAACATAGGATGCCACCCATTGAAATAATCTGCCATTAATAACCATTATGGAATTTCTAAAAAAATTTCAAGACTTTGAATCACACTGGAGAATTTTTCAGCTCAACATTCTTAACTCGCTACCATCAAGAAAACGTTCCAGAGTAAGTGTTAATAAAGATTGTATCATTTTACAGGTGAAATATATTTACACTCTTCAGGAGACAAAATGAGAATGGCTATATCACAGCTGCCATTTGGACTATTAAACTAGTAATAACATGACTTTGATGTAAAACATATTAAATTAATATTAATTTCTGTATTCTAAATTTTAATTTTATTCACTTCTTTAATTAATTTTAATTTACTTCTTTCAACTAATTTCATTTGATTTTACACTGAGGAAAATTTGAGTAGAGGAAAAAAAAATCTTATTTAACTGAAGTGGTTTTTACATAATGACTGTTAAACTTGAGTTAATTAATACTGTTCTTCATAAGATCCACAAATCTCTATGATGGGTTAAAATACTTCAGATAAAATAAAAATTATCGAAAGAATAATGCTGAAAATCACTAGAAGGGGGCTGGATATAAAAATCAATATAATTTAAGTTTCATTAGAGATGAAATTACATAATAGCTTAGTTTCTTTTACAAACTAATCATCAAATTTCAGGATTCCCCCCCTTCAACATCTAGCAATGATTCAATAATTGCATTAAGGAAGAGAAAACAAAAATTAAGTTCAGATGAATAAAAAACCAAGAGATCTGTTAATTTACCAGGCGGCTAGAAGATATGATATTGTTGCGTTTTACGGGTTCGTAGATTTGAGAGTATCCGATGAAAACACGATGCAGAACAATAAAAAGCACAATTTATTTACAGGAATCACTATTTACAGCACAGTTCCAAAATTCCCTTTAAAAGCGTCGAAAATCTACAATAAATACGCTGAAACAATCAGCAACACAGCTTCAGGCTGTAACTGTAAAGGTAGCTTCACGGCAACACTAAACTTATAATAAAACACCGTGGAACAATCACCAATACACTGTCAAGCTATACTGTAAAGATAGCTTCACGGCAAAGCACTATCTCGATTGCTTTCCGTTCACAAAACTCTCGCGTAGCTATTCTCACAATAATCACAACGCTCACACTACTTCACAATTAACTCGCCACTTCTCAACTGCCTGCTCTCAGAAACGCAAGGGCTTATATAGCTTTCCACACGTTTCGAGAAATATCTCGACAGGAAGTTATTCTAGAAGCTTCCCGGTTGGACCATGGAATATCGCCAATTTGGTCGCCAAATGGGCGATAAAGTCGCCAATCTGGCAACCCTACCATACACTATTTTATGGCATCCCTAGTGCTATGCCGGAAAGCTTACATACAGGCGCAACCGCCGAATTTTTCGCAACAATATCATAACTGAGAGCCTCCTAGCTTTAGGAAGAATTAGCAGTTCTGATTTGTGCATATTTACCACTCAGTAACGTCCAATATCTCATTGATTATTTTTTTTTTTCATTTTTATCAAAACTTAAGGATAATCTTAAAAATTTTACTTCAACCAGAGCAAAATTAGAATTTTGTACATAGGTTACACTATGGAATTTGTAAATTATGTAACTGACTGTGTGATGTGCAATGGATGCATCTTGGAATTCAGGTTTGTGGCATTATTTACAGTTAATGTAGTTTCTTAAAATAATTAGTATTCATTAGATATGATTCAAAGACATTTAAATGAAGGATGAAATGAGTTAGTTCAGCAGACTTTAGCGGATGATTTAGACACAAATGGAGATTGCCTAGATCTTATTATTCCTTAAAGTGTCACATCAGAAACTTGGAATCATTTTTTTTACAGTGAATCAGTTAATATACAGTCTGGTTGAGGCATCCAAAGGCAGCAATTGCATCCGAAGAGCATTTCCTGCCACTGTTAGCTTGAAGAAACCATAAGGTAACAATTTTTTATACCAATCTGGCAACAGGTGGCACAGAAGATTTAGGAAAACATATTTTTGAAGCCCTATAACCAATTTTTCGCAAAGAAGAAGAAGCCAATGCTATATTACAATTTTATACAGGATTAGCATATAAATATGGCTCCAAGAATTAGGATGAGTTTGTTGTTAACCAGCTGAGAGATAAAGCGGTAAAAGACAGCCAGCTGAATATGTTCTAGAATTTACGCCGTGAGTTATTTTGGGAATTTACAACATCTCATAAGCTAAGGAGAAATTGCTCAAATCTACAAATTACATAGGTAAGAGTTTTACCTCCCACCAACCTATTTACATAAATAAGAGAGATAATGTTTTCAGTCCAAAAACGTGATAATGAGCCCAAATTACAGCCCACACCACACATTTTAACTATTTTTACAATAAAGTTTGTCTTTATGTCTGTGATTATGTACAAACCAATTTTTTTGGCCATAATAGCTCTCATATCAAATTTTTTTAAAAAAACTTATTTTCTGCATTCATACGAATAATTCATTAGATTTTGGTAAAACTGGACAACCAGAAGTGGTACTTAAGCCCATAACATTCTTTGATGGAAAGTATAACAGTGGATATATTTCTGGAAGTATAACAGTTTTGCAGCAATCAATACAACATATTACTGCATTTATAAACTATAACATATTGTTGCAGTCGAATGAACACAGTTTATTGATACTAAATATCATGGAGCTATATGGCAGATCAAAACAGATTTGTTGATAGTATAGAAATAACACAGAAGAAAATTAAATTATATAATTTATTTATATATATTATAAAACATTTAAATTTCTTTAATTAAAAAACAATTAAATTATATATTATACAACTGCCCAATAAAGTACAATTTTTAATAAAAAGAAATAAAGGGGCAAAAATTTGATTATGTTGATATAAATTTAGAAAAACAAATCTTTACACATGGCCTATATTTTGGACATAAAATATAATCCAAAATGTAATATTACAGACCTTTTTATTTATTGGAACAACAAATTAGATTTTGTTTATAAATGATCAACCTGAAATGATACTTTACTTAAAGTTCCTTGCTATTTAAAACATGGAACTGGCAGGTCATATTGTCAGGACTGAGTGTTCTTTAGGGAACATGGTGAAGTCACTCCTTCTAAACTACAGTCCTGCTCTGGAACAGTGAGCTGAAAAGTGTTGGCTTTGTTCTGATGTAGATTGGCTGTGCTGGAGAATAACTGCACTTGAAAGGGATTTGAAATCCTCTTTTATTAAATCACTATTATTTACACACTTCCCAACTCGGGAGAGATACAGAAAGTAAAAGACCACACTTGGGCCTAACTTAACAATCAAATAAATTTAATACTCAAACTAAAATAGAAATCTAAATTAAACTTTGCTCGCAGAGCAAATCGCGGAGTTTGGCCTCTAACTAACTGGTGCGTAGCAAGAATTACTAATACTAGAGCACTTCAATTTATTTCAATATGCAATCACGTAGTAAGCACTATGGCTTATAATTTTAGCTGCTAGCTGGTCAGGCGAACGTCGAGCAGAATGACCGTGATCTGAGACTAAAGCTCTCTCACACTAAGAGCTTCTCATTTAAATAGTACTTGGCTGTACTTCAAAATTAGCATAAGCTGAAAACGCACGCTTCTTCTGACGGGAAGTTGAAACAGAGAAGAGATATAAAGATTTAAATTAAAATAAAACTTGGTTAGTTTAACTAAAACCTTACAATATCACTTCAGACTTTTTTTATAATAAATTGTCTGTTTCATCCTGCTCATCTTGAGTGATCATTCAAAGAGACAGTCATGAATACATAGCCTGCAAAAATATTTACAATTTTATACAAGATGTTTCAGAAATGTGCATGGAGATCCGAAATCATATAGGAACATATGGTTGCATGAGCAACCCCGATGCGGAACATGCCCAAAAAGAGGCAGAAAGATGCAAGACAAAACGTAAGCAATGAGAATTTATTAGACAAAGAAGAAAATATGCAATAGTAATGTTCAAAATAAAACTGTAACAGCAGACGTTCGAAGTTGCAGCCTGCAGATGCAACACATACCTAGCAATTATGATACACATTTGCAGGGTGTGTAATCAGCAATGATACATGCCACTAGGCCCATATCCAACTCCACAAGGGTTTATACACTAAGCTTTTCATGTAGCCACATAAAAAGAAATTAGGGGAAATGTCAGACTTCCTCCCAATGTCAGGGTTTTGCCCCTTTTGCCCCCCCTTTTGCATGTCAGGGTTGCACATGTGACCTATATGATTATTGTCTGTTACTGTATTCCAGACTTCCATGTGCATTTTTGAATACTAGTTCTCAAACCTCTTGTATATATTAATTATTTATAGCTTTATTCATCCTTTTTGCACTCAGTTTTATTGCTGCGATAAATTAATTTTTCACGACATGAAATTTCTAATCTTACATTTACTGTTCCGTTAAAACTCATGCACATACGTGCATTTAATTTGGTGGTCTCCTAATAGAAAAATGACAAATTTATTAACTCATTACCAAAACGTTTGCAGCTAACTATTGGCAGTACAAATAAGTCTCCACGGTTTGACAAAAAATAAAAAAATAGCATCCATGAGTAACTTGTGGTTTAAATTTGTAAGGTTTTAGTTAAACTAACCAAGTTTTATTTTAAGTTAAATCTGTCTATCTCCTCTCTGCTTCAACTTCCCGTCAGAAGAAGCGCGCGTTTTCAGCTTATGCTAATTTTGAAGTACAGCGAAGTAGTATTTAAGCCAGAGGTAGAAACCTCTTATTGTGTGAGAGCTTAGCCTCAGATCACGGTCATTTCGCTCGACGTTCGTCTGACCAGCTAGCAGTTTAAATTTATAAGCCATAGTGCTTACTACGTGATTGCACTGTAAAACAATTTGAAGTGCATTAGTATTTAGTATATCTTGCTACGTACCCTTTTAGATAGAGGCCAATCTCCGCGAATTGCTCTGCGAAGCAAAGTTTGATTTAAGTTACATTTAAATTTATTTAAGTATTATTTGATTGTTAAGTTTGACCCAAGTGTGGTCTGTTACTTTCTGTATCCCTCCAAAATTGGGAGGTTTGTAAATTAATAGTGATTTAATAAAAGAGGATTTCAAAATCCCTTCACGTGCAGTTATTATCCAGCCCAGCAGTTACATCAGAACATAGCGTACCTTCCGCTCCCTGTTCCAGTTCAGGACTGAATACTTTAGGTTAAGAACCCGATTACAGACTGTACTTATGTTTCTAAAACTGATGCACAGAACACTAAGTCCTGATAAATTGTCTGATGTAAAATGTCATATCGTAAGGTTGGACAACATAACAGTGAAATATTGATTTTGTACCATCATCACCTATTTGCGAAAATGTTGAGATTTTAACCACATGAGCGCCATTGGGAACTTTTGACATACTTGTTTAATTTCAAGTAATCTGCCGCTGAGGCATATCAACTGCTTGTAGAAGCATATGATGAGGCTGCCTTAAGTGGGAGAATTGTCGTGAGTGGTTTCAAAAGTTTAAGAACAGTGAATTTTACATCGTAGCTGAGCGTGAAGGTTTGCAGATGAAGATTTCATAACATGAACTTGGAAGAATTTCCAGTGTTTATTTTCACACATATAAAATCATTTCCATATATGTTTATCCAATCATAATGAAATCCAGTACATTTCTATAATTCAATCATAACGAAAGATGATAAACTGCTATTTACATTTGATTCTTAGAATTAAGACACAGACACTTTAGAGGGGGAAGGAAAGTGAGGAGTTATTAGAAGGTGGAAGCTGGCAGAAGAAAATGACACTTTTGGTTTGCACTTTTTAAACAGGGTTATGTAACCTGGAAAGATCTTGAATTCTGAATTTGGGAGAACATATGAAGGGGGAGATCACCAAATTTAGAATGTTAATTTTGAGATTGCAAATTAGTTTTTAAAGCAGCTATCGTATTTTCTTATATCTTACATATATTATTCATTTATATTAGTGATTACTGGTATATTTAAAAACATTAAGGACATACACAATAAAGACATAAAAAATAAGGGATATTAATAAAGCATTTTTTTAACACATTTCACATATTTTTTTGATAGAGGTTTGTTTTACAACTATAGGATGCTTCAGAGTAATTTTTTTTTTTGTAAATTTATATAATTTAAGAATCATAATCTCTTGCTCTGTAACACTAATAAGGTATTTCTCACGCCTTCTTAGCATGCCTTCGTGGTGTAATGGCCAGCACACTCAGCGTGTATTTGAGAGGTGCAAGGCTCGAGTCCCGGCGAAGGCATTGCACATTTTCATGGCTCCTGCTTCAAAATAACCTATTATCTCTACAACACAACTGTGTTGTTCTAAAAATTTTAGGTATTCTTCACCATATTCCAAACCCTCATTAAAAGATATTTTCTTACTCCTATCAAATTCACTATCTGTGTCGGTATCAAAATCATTTTCCTACTGTGATGAATTCAAAACAGAGCCAATGATTTCATCATCGGTCATCTGATATGCCAGCGTTGGCTCATCTGAACACATCATCCATTCAACCAGTGGCGTGCAGTCCATGGCAAAATTATGAGAGACAATAATTTTCTGCACCTATGTCCACCTATCTTTATGTGGTATATAACAAATAATATTTATAATATATTTAAATATTCTGTTGATTTGCTTGCTTGTATTTCCGCAGTGCGTGCGGTACTAGGTGCTGCACCATGTAGCGCGTTGAAATAGGAAGTTTTGATGTGTATGCACTACGCACTAATAGAAAATCATGCTTTATAGGTATGGGCTACTGGAGAAGAATATCATACTATACCACTGGGGCAAGTGCAGCTATTTTTCCTGCACTTGGTGTTTTGTATTAACTGAGAAATATTAGCGCCAGCCTGTCTCCGACAGAGGAGAATGTTGACGAATAGTGCACGCACACTAGAAGCAGGGCTGAACTATCGTCTGTGAGAAACTGTTTTTTATACTTTTTTTTTATTGCCTTTTGGATTTATTACAGTTTGAATAGAACATGTAGCTTCTTAAAATGATATACATATTTGTGCATGCTGAGTTGCGA
>KL819217.1:0-11292 GCA_000611955.2 Stegodyphus mimosarum
AACGATTTAATCGAATTCTAAAAACAAAAATGTGGAAATACTTTACCGAAATGAATACACGAAAGTACATTGATGTCATAGATAAATTGATGTCCAGTTATAACCATACATGGCATCGTAGTATTAAGACAGAACCTGTATCCGTTACATTTAAAAATCAAGAAAAAATTTGGGAAACGCTGTATGGTCAGCAACCAGTACAAAACCATGTATCTTCAGATTTAAAGATTGGAGATACGGCATGTATCAGCCGAGAAAAAATGGTTTCTGAGAAAGGATACGAACAAAATTGGATACGAGAAATGTTTACAATCTATAAAATTATTCGATGGATTCCTGTTGTCTATAAACTGAAAGATCTAGCAGCAGACATTATACAAGGAACTTTTTACAAACAAGAACTTCAAAGGGTTTCCGACTGTGGTTATTATCCCATTGAAAAAGTTTTAAAAGAGAGGAAACGTCGCGGAAAAGTGGATAATTTTGTGAAATTTCAGGGGTATCCCGAAAGCTTCAATGCTTGAGTGGAGGATGTGAGAAGGATATAAAAGGCCTGTACATTCGGCTTATCTGTCATTTGAACGAATCATGTCTTTCTTTATCACACTGATCAGCGACAGCTCCATGCGCTTTTTTCCAGATAACAAAATATCACAATTTACCACTCAGCTTCCTACTCCGATTGATTTAAATAGTCAGTGGGAGTTATCTCTCGCGGACTTTATCTACCCTCACACATGGTATAACGTCCGAAAAGACAATAATTTATTTGGATTTGATTTGGGTGATGGAAAACTGGAAGGTCAAAGAGTGCCTCCAGGATGTTATGAAACGGTACCAGATTTATTAAAAGCCATGAAAATACCTTCCGATAAAAGTAAGATTGAATTCAGTATTCATCCTGTCACGACAAAAGTGACCATTAAGACCGACGAAAACTGCAAAGTCATTCTTCACGAAGGATTAGCTGAGCTTCTAGCGTTCGAGCCGGGTGTTTACAAAAGATTGGAGCAAAGTCCTTTTGTAGCCGATCCCAAAGTATCTTTTCCAGTCATGTATGTGTATTGCGATCTCGTATAGCCTCAAAATGTGGGAGACGTACAAGCTGCGTTGTTAAAAATTTTCACCGTAGAAGGAAATGACGGAGACATGATAAATGCTCATTACCCCTGGCCCTTTTAATTGCCAGTTATCCGTCAACATTTTCAGACAATACATATTGACATAAGACTTCACTCTGGAGATTTAGTACTATTCGAAAGAGGCAAAGTATTTCTTGTGTTGCATTTTCGCCTGACACAAATTCTATAAAAGAAGCCTTCATTTGCAAATTGATTTCATTTGGATTGTGTATGCGAATTTAGAAGCATCAAACATGCGGGTGCCTTATACGTGTTGCACGAAAAAATTTGAAGATTATTATTTAGCTCAAACTGGAAATGGATTACCTTACTATCAAGGAACCATTTTACAGAAAGGTTATGGTATTGGTGGATTTTTTGCAAAGCTGTTTCTCAGTGCTATGCCTTTTTTGATGAGTGGAGCAAAAACAGTTGGAAAAAAAGCTTTGCGAACTGGAACACAAATTGCAAACGACGTATTGTCCGGAGAAAATTTTAAAGTCTCCCTCAAAACCAGATCTAAAGAGCTGGCAAAAATTAGCGAGGAAAGCAGTTCAGAAATCAAATGAGATGATTGGTCACGGAAGGTTTAAAAGGAAGCGCAAAACCCCCAAACACTTCATTTCATCTAAAGCCAGTGCAACGACGTGATATTTTTGACTTGTAACGGCTTTTCTGTTAAAAGATTTCCCGGAATGCGCAAAATCCGAATTGGATTTATTTTCGTTACCTCCCACAAAAACAGTTATCGAAAAAGGTCAGTGGGTTGAATTTCATCCATTAGCCAATGTATCGGAAGGAAGTCCTGTCGAGTTCAATGTTTATGGAAGCGGAGACGACTACCTTGACTTATCACAGACACAACTCTATCTCAAAGTGAAAATTTTAAAAAATGATGGCAAGCCAATCACGGCTGAACGTAAGGTGGGACCTGTCAAACTCTTTTTACATTCTATGTTTTCTCAAGTGGATATTAGCTTCAATGAAAGACTCGTTTCCGCCAGTAATAACACGTATCCTTACAGAGCCATAATAGAAAAATTACTGAATCATGGTTTTGATACGAAAACGTCTCAACTGTCATCAGAATTCTTTTTCAAAGATACAGCAGGACGTATGAACGTTTTTGATACTTAAGACACTCAGTCGAATGAAGGATTCAACCAACGAGCAGAATTGTTTAAACTGAGTGCTTCGGTCGATATGATTGGCCGATTGCACTTGGATATGCTTCATTAGGAAAGACTTTTGCTGAATATGGTGGATATGAAAATTAAACTCATACGCAGCAAACCTGAATTTTGTTTATTGGGCGAAGGTGAATTTAAAGTTTTACTCGAACAAGCGTCTTTGTTTGTAAGAAAAGTGAGAGTCAGTTCGGGTGTTGTGCTAGGACATGGCAAAAGCCTAGAAAAATCAACAGCTAAATATCCCATTAATAAAGTGCTCTGCAAAGCCTATTCCATTCCAACGAGAAATATGAGTTTTATTCAAGACAATATTTTCATAGGTCAAATGCCTAATCGTATTGTGGTGGCATGTGTCGATAATAATGCCTTTAACGGAAACTATAAAAAGGTCTCCTTTTGAATTAAAGCATTATAATATGAACTTTATCGGCGTTTATGTGGACGGTTAAACGATACCTCATAATCCTCTTCAGCCTAATTTTGACAAAAATCATTTCATACGAGCTTATCAGAATTTATTTATGAATGCAGACGACAGAGGACTTTACCTTTCAAGATCTGAATTTTCAAAAGGATATTCCTTATTTCGCTTCGATCTGTCACCTGACCTTTGTGATGGCTTTCATTTAAATCTGGTTCGGCACAGCAACTTAAGATTAGAAATAAAATTTGGGACACCCTTACAACAAACTGTTTCGTTATTAGTGTACGCTGAATTTGGAAATTTGACAGAAATCAATAAAGCTCGAAATATTCTGTACGATTTTGGAAACTGATGAATTCATCAAATCTTATCTCGAGATCCTATTTCTATGAGATATTATGCGGTGTTTTTCCTTGGGACAAAATACCAGCGATTCAAAGTTTTCCCTGTGCACTGGTGCTCAATTGATAAACATGATGAAAAAGGAACTCATTGGCTAGCTGTCTACATTGCAGACAAACAGACTCAGGAATTTTTTTATTCTTATGGACTCCCGCCTGAAGTATATAGAAAAGATATCACATCCTTCGTCAAGAAATATCGTCATGTTTGCTGGAACAAGATATCGCTTCAGAGTTTAACTTCTAATGTATGTGGACATTATTGTATTTATTTTATTATTAAACGATGTCAAGGACTCTGTATGAAACTCATTGTATCACCCTTAGCTGGAAAGAATCGTGATTTCCAAATATTTCAATTTGTCAAAAAAAGATATGGTGTAAATCTGATTTTTAAAAAATAAAGTTGCTTTAATTTGAAAACCAATTTGTGTCTTTTATTTCTTAGTATTGATTCTACACTTATTTAAACAAAATTCATAATCTTGTTGCCAATACACTTAAAGGTTATGTAGAGATTTTCCGTTAAGTGTAAAAGCCAATGTTTTTTAAAGTTTCTCTCATTTCCAAAAATGGAACTATCCAAGTTAGTACATCCTTGTCTTCTGAGCGGACCTACTGGTTCGAGAAAAACGGTTTTTGTGAAGAAATTGATAGATCATAAAATGAACCATCCCATGCCGACCAATATTATTTATTGCTACGGATGTTATCAACCTCTTTTTCATTCCATGAAAAATGCAAATTTTGAAGAAGGCTTACCATCTAACCTGCAGACTCTCCAAAATGCTTTAATTATCATATACGATTAAATGTATGAATTAGCAAGTGATACTCGTTTAAGAAAACTTTTTACAAAGGGAAGTCATCACAGAAACCTTTCGGTCATTTTCATAACGCAAAATCTTTTTCACCAAGGCAAGGAGATGAGAAATATTCATTTAAATTCCATTATTTTGTCTTATACAAAAATCCTAGAGGTAAAAGTAAAATCATGCATTTAGCTAAACAAATGTTCCCAGGAAAAGCAAAGGCCTTTCAAGAAATTTTTCAGAATGCTACTTCAACTCCGTGTAGCTACTTGCTGATTGATTTACGACTTGAAACTAGTGAAACGCTCCGCCTTCGCGCAGGCATCTTTCCTGGGGATAAATACTATGTCTACGAGCCCTGATAGTTCATCTCAGTTTGAGACATCGAATGGCTAACATGTCTTCTCCCATCGTGACCGATTTCGAAGGTTTTCAGTGGATGCCTCATTGTTACATTGTTAAAGAATTACTTTTTTACTCCGTGCATGAAGGATATCACAGTTGTTGGCCATTTTTACCCCCTCAGCCTTGGAAAACATTATCAAGATCTCAGCAAAAGGGCTTTGCTTGGGTCACAAGAAGTCGTCATCATATGAATTGGAATGAGGGTGTTTTATCTTATCTTCGTTTTATATTGAATTATTTGTCATCTATTTATTCTGTCATATACGTGAAAGGACTAGAAAAGAAATTATTTTCAGAAAATTTATCATATAGAGACATCATAAATCTAGACTGTCCTAAGATAGAGAATTTAAAAAAGAAAAGTTCTTTAACATGTTCGATTCATGCAAAAGGATTTAATTGCTGTGCTTTAACCAAAGCAGCTGCATTTGTTACCTATATAAAAGAAAGTGTGCAAGAAAAAGAGCTCATTTGTCATCAGAATGTCTCATCTGAAGGATGAGGATTATCTAAAACTGTTAGGAAAAAGTCGAATAAAAGCAGCTGTACTGAAAAAGTGTTCGAATCATCTCATCAAATCAATTTGTGAGTGTGTTTTAAATCTTCTAAAAGGAAACGTACCCATCACCAAATTCGTCAAAAATCGACTCGCCCCTTTTAAATGAACTTTAAGAAAGTTAGCGGACAAAAAAGTACCTCCTTTTAAGAAAAGACGTCTTTTGGTTCAAAAAGGTGACGGTTTTCTATCTTTTCTGATTCTTGCAGCAGTCAGTGTCTTATCTCCTCTTATCCATGGAACCTAGTAAGAAATTTTCCTTGGTACCTCTGGGTCGTATGCACCAATTTGAAGATGAACATTTGAGTGATTTAGATACCCAAATTCAAAACATCTTAAAAAAGAAAATGGACGATGAAGAAAAATCCAAATTGTACATCGAAGTTCTGCAAAAGTGTGTTACGTTTACTCATGGGAATGCGTCTGAAAAATAAACGCCTGAACAATTTTCTGAGACAGGTGTAGAAAAGGAAATTATGCAGACTGTTCCTGTGAAGCAGAACAGAACGGCACAGGAAATAATGGATTTCCTAAAAGAACATCAGATTTCCTGGACACATAATAAAGAACTGATTCTGGACGGTCATGTGTTTTCTGGGTCGAACATTGTTCAACTAATAAACTTTCTGTTGAGAAATAGAACTGAAAGACCTACTGCCTTTGAACAGTTTAAAAATGTTCTGAATGTGAATAACTTTCCTCAAGACTTTGTGAGAAATAAACATTTAATGAATGTAAAAGCTATGTATGCTAGACCTAAAAGAAAATCCTCTTCGAAACTATGGCTTAAATTGTAATGAAAGGTTCATAATAAAAGTTAATTTCTGATTATTTGTGTTTTAGATGATAGAGTCTGTGTCGTGATACAGGACGTCTCAACCCAGCTTCTCCATTTCACACAGCTTGAGGCGAGTCCAAGCTGTCGTAAATACTGTTAGAAAAATGTTGGTCGAGGCATCCTGTGGCACAAACTCCTTGGCAATCTCCCAGTGTACTGCAGCCACCTCAGGCGTGGGAAGAAAGACATCCTTGATCTGAAAAAAATAGCAGAGTCTTGAGTTCACAGCTCAAAATACATGAATATTAGGTCGAAGTTTATAGATGGATAAAATCGATAAGTAAACTTACATTTTTGGTAGGATCAGCCATCATCTTATTAAAGTCTGGCACCGTATATACATAGGTAAGCTGTCCTTTGTTTACGTTCATACCCGATCTGAAGAAAAACAAAATCCAACATAAATCACAACGAATTAAAAAAATAAAAATATTTACAAAAAATTCAGGTACAAAAAAAATCCTCTTACCTGCCCCAGAAACTGTTTAGGGCCAACTTGGCAACTTGTCGACGCCCAGGGTTCTTGGAAATCTTTCCTGCGTCCAACTTGATGTCGTCTCTTTCTTCATACTGGCGAATATACTTTAATTTGTCTTCAGGTGTCACACACTCCGAAGGCCGTCCGCTACTGTCCTGTTTGATCTTCAGAAAGAGATCAATGTAGGAACGAAACAGGGAAGTAGACAATTCTTTGAAATGATACACTTCGTAAATCTGTAAAATAAAGAATAAATTTCAGTTATGACAAAAGATATTAAATAAATCTGGGTTATGACAAACAATTTAAATAATCTTTGAATACTTACATGTGGGACGCGGTAACCTTTCTTTATCGCCAGCTTGACTTCTTCCGATACCCATGTTCCGACAAGAGCTCTTTCATCGTCTGTGTGGGTACAGGAAGACTGAGACTGTAGAAGGGCGCAAGTCCGACAGAGGGGGAACAGCAGTTTATTTCGGCACCGGTATGCAAGAACTGGAAGATAGATGTTCTGTGGAGAAATGACACGGCATTGAATGATGCCAAAGTAATTTTCTAGATCCCCGAAGCTTTCCGTGATGATTTACGGATGTCCCACGGCGTAGACGCAATATTTGTTCACCTGTGAAATAAAACAAAAAGTCAGAAAAACACATCGCAAAAACATACATATTAATCAGAAAAACACATTATCCATGAAAAGGTTTTAAAATAATAAAAAAGTACGAACCCATGGATAGAGGGATGTGAAATCCACATATTTAGCGTCTTCCTCGTGGAACAATTTGAGGGCATGGGTGCGTCCTCCGAAAAATGACTCGCGAGGATTGAGCCGGTCCCCCAGATGGTGTTGATCCAGGAAAGCTTAGAGATCTGGATTTTCCTCTTTTTCTCTTTGAAACTCATACTCCCAAATTTCTATGACTTTGGAAACCCTGGGCTTGAAGTTTTCGTGTGGTGTCCTCTGTTTTCTCCCTCAAGGTTACCACGGAAACCCCTTTTAGCGGATGAATGACATCCCCATCATAGCACGAACTACACCCGTGGAAGAAACAGCCTTAAAATAATACAAATATATTAATAGGCCACCATATATATCAACATGTAAATTAAACATTAAAAGTGTAAAATCACTAAAAGGAATCACATAGAAAAAGAATGGTTATATTTTCTTACCTGAAACTGATAGACGGTTTGAGTTGCTTGGCAGAAACCGTCTACCGAGATTCCGGCGATTCTGTGCTCTCCGGAACCGTTCAACGCATGTTGAATGGCAATGCCTTCCGAAGCAGCAACAAAGTCTAACCACCGGATCGAATCAGGGCTGTAATTCGTGGAGTTGACGTAGCCGTGTGTGGGTACCATGGCATAAGCACCATGGCAATCGTGTTGGGCTGAATGTGGCCACTCCGATACTTTGCCATACAGGCTGACGCAATGGTCACGTATCTGAAAAGAAAAAAGAACAACTTCATGAGCATGATTATTCCATAAGAACATAACTGTAAACATGATCATTATTGTATAAAAGAAATTAGAAAGTAACTTACTGGAATGAATCCACACCAGCCACATCCAAAAACTGGGCTCGAAATTCCAGGCAACAGCGATGAAGAATGTCCACGTCCGATCTATTAAAAGAATAAATGTTAAAAAATACGAAATATATATAAAAATAGGGATAAAACGAGATATTAAATAAATAAGAATAAAGGAGAAAAAAATATACCTGCAATAGGCCAGCATCTCTGCTTGAAAACTGAACACAACCCCCCTCATGTTCTTCGTGCCAGGATAGAAATGCTTTTCGGACTGAAGTGCTGATAGTATCTGGGCTGTAACAGTGGGTCTCCGGTAGCGGTCTGACATAACTCTGGTTTTCTCGGGAGTTAAAGAGATGGAGAAAGTGTCCTTTCTTCAACTCGGTGAGACCGAAGCATCCTGGCAGTTTGGCCAGCGCCATTGGCAAAAAATTTAACGAGTCTATGACCCGAATGTTCAGACTAGGATGTCTTACACTCATGATCATAGACCCGTTAGGGACCACCTCCGGCGATGTGCCTTGCTCCAGGAGCCAGGCCATCACGAACTGTCCGTTGAACCTGTAAGTATAAAAAAATTATGAATAATATGGGAAAAACAGTCGTGTAAACTCAATCGTGTAATGGAATTTTTAACTTGCCCTTTCATGTTATGAGCCACGGCGGTGAAGCCCTTATGTTGTGCGGAGAACAACAAGGCGCAGAAGTTTTGGCATGCCGTGTAGCCCGGGAACACTCTCTCCGTGCCACCGGCATACTAAGCCACCGCGAAATTTACGAGGTGTTCCCCCGAAGACTGATCCGTTTCAAAGTCAAAGAAGATGATTTTATCCTCGGACTTCTTCGGGGCAACACGTCGCAAATAGCAACGGTGCTCAGCAGCCACGACAAACTGGCCGCAGAAAGGACATTTGGTGGTTTCACACTTGGGAAGCTCTTTAGGGCAATCTCTCCTCCGGATCACTTGGCAGCAATCCCTGCACTGGTATACCTGTAATGACAATTGAAATTTTTTTAAACATAACCATGTCAAGAAAATTACATTATAAATAACTTTGTTCATTAAGATAAATTTTCAAAAAACACCTAACCTACCGCAAAGTGAAAATTCTTGGTTTCCGGTGAGGGCTTTGTGTGCTTCAAAGCAGACATCGGATTGGCAGAGACGGTCGCAATCCTAACATCGTCGGGGCACGCCTGCAAAGCTGTCGGTCCTCAAACATATGGGATAAGCGTTCTCACATCGGTGGTTTTGAGGCATCTGGGAGGGCTTTTCACAGGTCGTGCAGTAATGATTACTGCGGAGAAAACCTTTGATGGACTTGATGATATCATAATGTCCATCATGAAGCCACAAATTAATCCGCTGTGCCCTTCCTTTCCGCTGCCTCTTCCTTTCTAGACCACCTAAAACGTAGACAAGATTTCTGTTAAATTCCCAAAACCAAACCCTTTAGAAATCAGTTTTTAAATCTAATTACATAAAAGTGATCTAAAAAGTCTCTGTGCACCTATAGCATCGAGACGAAATACATGCATAAAAAGTTACAGCTAATATAAAAATTTAAAAGTAATCTAAAAAAATAAAAAAATTTACGAGTTATATTTTTAACGTCGACACGAACTGCATACAATTTATGCGTACATGCATAAAAACATAATCTTAAAAATGTTAAAGTAAAACACAAAAAATTCATCGTGCATTCATTTTGAACATCTAAATGAATTGCTTACATGCATAGAATATGAAATTAATCTAACAATTTAAAGTAACCTAAAATCTCGCTATGGGTTCAATATTATTATATTTTTAACGTCTAAATGAATTGCTTACATGCATAAAATATCAAATCAATCTAATAACGCAATCTAAAAAATCGCCATGCATTCAGTTGTACAAGTTAAAGTTTTAACATCTAAATGATCAGAAATATATGCCACATCTAAATGTCAGAAATATATGCCTAAATGTTAAATTAATCTAAAAATAAAAATTTTTGCAAATTATGTTTTTAGCATCTAAATAAATTTCATACATACAAAATAACCTAAAAAGTTAAAGTAAAACAAAAAATTCATCGTACGTTCAATTTTTTTTCCACGTTATATTTTAAGTTCTAAACAAAAACTTTTCTCTAAAAATAAATTCCAAAATCTATTATCGAATAACATAAACTTTAAATTTTTACTCATTAACATCGAAACGAATTGCAATTTTTTGTAGTCCATTGAAAACAAGTATTTTTAAAACTATTTCTAAAAATTACTCATGTACCTGAATAAATTTTTATCATAAAGATAATATGGAACCACAAAATAAAAAAGGAACCAAAATTAAGTTGCGATCAAAAAAAGCCCTTAAATACAAAATCTCATTTATAAACATAGTATGGAACCATAAAAAAGAAAGAACTAAAATCAAGATACGATATGAAAACATGTAGAAAATGTAGTTAAGTGTGAGTATTTAAAAACAGAAATATCTTGAGGCAAAAAATGACTTACCCGGTTCAAATTTTCCGAAGAAATAACTGTAATTTGAATATCCAGGTGATCTTCAAATCTGGCAATTTTTGCAAATGTACAGGGGCCTAAAGGAACATTCGCAGCCATATGAAGCTCTCTCGCATGGTTCATTAATGTGGGAATACTCCGATTCCTGAATGCATTGATGGCAGTCGTATTCTTATTCAGATGCGCCAAAGCATAAACAATCGCCTTGTCACAACAGAGTCCCTCATCGTCATAGGGAATGGACAAAATAGATTTTTTATTCAGTCGATCCACGGAGATATTAATGACTTTCCTACAGGTCGTCCACCGAGAACCTTGTGTCTAGCTCAATCTTGTCCTTGGACTGCAGCACTTTCAGGACAGCAGCCAAAATGTTTTCAAATGTGAGAGTCAAAACTTCATGAGAGACGTGCTGATGGGTTTGTCCAACCCTTCTGCCTGAATGCAGAACATGATGAGGTCCGAGGGGCCGAAATCAGTTGTTGTCCGGCGAATAAGCTGGTCAAACCATTCCCGAACGGTATCAGGAATTCGAACCATTGGGATTCCTTGCATACAGGCAAGTTACAGGCTTGCATGTATTTGCATACAGGTTTGAGGCAGCCGTTCGACATCTACACTAGCACGGAAGGTAATTTCCTCAGCTTGATATTTATGGTTCCTGCGACGAGACGTTTCAGTAAGCACGATCGCCTCGTCTATCTGAAAAGTAAAAATAAAAAATAAGTTTTCGGTGATAATCAAAACATTTCCAAATATGACATTATTAAAAAAGAATGCAAAAATATATAAAAAATAAAATAATAAATTAATAAAAAATACACACCGAAGATTCATCGGACCCAGCCATAAAGACAGGGCCACGAGCTGATGAGGAAGACGTCTAAAATAAATACATATATTATTTAGTACTAAGAAAAAAATATTCTTAATCTAAAAAGTAACGAATACTTCAATATTTACCTCAAATCCGGAACCCACTTGATAATACAAGGGCAAAACCAGAGGA
>KK118947.1:9459-41242 GCA_000611955.2 Stegodyphus mimosarum
TTTCGTTGTAGCTTTTTATATGTAATGCATTTTTCACTGAATTTTTTTTCTGTTGTTGTTTGTTTCTTTTTTGATAAAATTGTTCTGCAGAGTAAAATTCTGTGCAGTTTTCAAATTTAATGTTTGGTGTTCTCTTTAGGCATTTTTCTGGTACACTTAAAAGCTAGACGAAGGCTGGCCGCGCAGCGGCTATATTTTCATAAAATTTTAATTATATTCTTCATAAATAAAACTACTGCTTGTTACGAAGCGAGCCGCATGCGGCTCTTCAGTTTGCTGGAGCAAGTTTTTATGAATTATAAAATTTCCGACCACACGACAACAAATTATGATTCATTTTCAGTTTGTTTAACAGCTTATGGCAAAGCACTGTTTGCCTAAATGAATGATGCCTTAGTAGGAGATTTTTTAAGGGAATCTGGCTTCCTTTCATTTTACACATGGAGAAAACTCTTATGCAACCAGCTAATTCGAGATCTTTGCATTTTCTGAAATGATGAAAATTTTAATAAACTAAAATGCAGTTTTGGAAACATTGCAGTTGCAAAATGTGCAAAAAGATAAGTCGATCTTATCCCTTCGAAACGTATTTTTATTAACTTTACTACTCAGTCTTTTGAATGGCTTTTTCATTTTATTGGAATGCTTTGCATAATTAATTAAATGATTTTTTTTTCTGTGCGTATGTGTATATACTTATATTTCATATATAAATTCCTTTTACCGAGATAAATTAATTCGAATCAATCTTTCAAAGCTTTGTTTTAGAAGTATTTTTTTTAACAATTTTCAGTATCAAAACTTTAACCATTCATTAATGCTGATTGCAATTTCTGTGCCTAACGCTGAAATATCATATAAGAGATTGAGCTAAAAGGTCAAAATGCAACCATTTATCATACATGGCTGCATTTTGACATTTGCTTGCATTTTTTTTGTTGATTCATTTCCTGTTTAAATAACAATTAGAAGTCATAACACATATCAATGAAACGATTTTCATATTTTCTGCTATGAAATTTAATTTAATAATATAATTAAAATGAAATGAAAATGAAAGTGTCGTCTTCCAAGGATAAAATATGAAAGCTTTACTGCTGTCTTACCGTTTTCTTAAATAGTATGTCAAAGACAAGAAATATCAATTTAGCTGAATAAATTAATTACTTTTAATACTTATTAACGAAAGGAGTTATTTATAAATCCTCGCATTTTAGTTTTCCTTAACTTAATTTGCTTGGATTTTTCTTTAAAACTCAGAATTACAAAGAAGAACATTTTTAATCTTTCCAATTCAAGTTTATTTCAGCACTTACACTGCTGGCCACCGTAAATGCAACACCCTGAAGGAAGCATGCAAATAACACGAAAATTACAACATGCATTAGCGGAAGTGAGATATGCAAATGATTAGAATTTCAGCGCAGACGCACACCACGCGTGCCTGCGGCTCCACTTCAAAGCGTTATTTAAGGTTTGGAGTTTTCGACGATTTCAAGTTCGGCAATCGTGTTTTTTCTTTTCTTTTCTTTTTTTTTCTGGTTTTTTCAAAAAAAAAAAAAAAAGATCAATTATGCCTCGTAGTAAACAGCGATTATCGTTTGATCAAGAATCCGAGTTCGACAGAGGAAGGATAGTGGCCTACCGATAGTGTGGATTACCTTTCAGGGAAATCGCCAATCGTGTTGAAAGAAACCAAACAACTGTAATGCAGATATGTGACCGTTGGATGCAGGAGGGTACGACGGACCGACGTGTTCGATCGCATCCACCTCAGTGCACCACTTCACATGAGGACAGGAACATTGTGCGCAGAGCAGTGATGGATTGCTCAGTCACATCACGAACCACAGCACAGCATATTCAGCATCATCCAGTGTCTGCGCGTACCATTCGACGCAGTTTACAGCAGAGCGGTCTGTCCGCAAGACGTCCATTGCTTCGTCTACCCTTGACGCAGAACCACAGATGTCTCCGCTGCCAATGGTGCGATGAAAGAAGGATATAGACGGCAGAATGGAATGAAGTTGTCTTTACTGACGAGTCACGCTTCTGTCTGCAACACCACGATGGTCGGATTCGAGTCTGGAGACACCGTGGAGAGAGGATGCTGAGCACCTGCAGGTCCTGCGCTGGGTATTATGGTATGGAGCGGTATTGGATATCACTCTCGCACTCCTCTAGTACGCATTGACGGTACTTTAAACAGCCAGCGCTACATCTCCGAGGTGTTGGAGCCAGTTATCCTTCCTTACCTTCAGGGCTTGCCCACAGCCATATTTCAATAGGGTAATGAACGACCACACGTGGCACGCATTGTGCAAGGGTTCTTCGTCAATCGCCAGATTGAATTGCTTCCCTGGTCGGCTCGCTCTCCGGATCTTTCGCCGATAGAAAACATGTGGTCCATGGTTGCTGAACGATTGACCCGGATTACATCCCAAGCTGCCACACCAGATCAACCTGGGCAACGTATAGAAGCTGCTTGGTCTGCTGTATCCCAAGGACACATCCAAAGTCTCTTTGAATCAATGCCAAGGCGTGTGGCAGCGGCGATCTCCAAGAATGGCAGTACTCTGGCTACTGATTCTGGAAAGAATCACACTTTAAAGAAGTCTATAAATTTAATCATTTGATATTTGGCTAACATGTTATCTACTAAATAAATTTTGTTGTGATATCTCTTGTCTTTCTTGGTGTTACAATTTGGGTGGCCAGCAGTGTAGTTTCTAAACACGATCAAATCAAAATAAATTGTATTGTAAGCTGAGTAATTTCGTTTAAAATATGATCGAACGTGGAAAAAAAACGTTAAGTTGTCTGCTCTGTGGAGGTTAGTGCTATTAAATACTACGCTAATTTGGCAAACGGTCGCCAAATTTTGAACCAGTTAAAGACATCGGAGTTAAAAAAAAAAGTTAACGCTGGAATAAGGGGGCAAAGTTGCGAGGTCTTGGCTAAGTGCGGAGCGTTTGTTTACTTACAACTTGTTTTGTTTTTCCCCTTCTGTGTGGCGGAAAGAAATTTCGGCTCAAAATCCACTATTTTCCCTCTCGACTAAAATTCCACTGACTGAAAGGACACCAAACCTTCATTCTCGATAAACCATCTTTTAATTTTGCGAACAAGGATATAAATTACAATATAATAAATTAAACTGTTGTTGCTGTATATTTTCTTTCATTTTGGGGGGAAAAAATCTGAAATCTTACAGATTTTATATCATGCCAAAACGGACTTTTTTTAAAGTTGTGTCTTACATTTGTTTATTAAATATCACATTCTTCGCAATTAAACCATACAATTAATTCAACAACAATATCACGAAATAGTTTAAAAAGAGCATATATCTTTAGAATTTCCCATGCACAGTCGTGCGAGCTGGAGATAATTTTTCCCCCGTATAGTGCTGCCATTCTTCGCTTTGAAATAGTTGAGTTTGTTAATAAAAAATACTTTTTAAAGTTTTACAAAATATGAAGTAGATAATGAAACAAATTCCAAATTTGGGCTCTCAGATGTCCATATTCAGGTGAAGGATTACGCTATTCAAAATTTGATGACTCTAGGTGCCGTTATTTTACCACAATGCGAGAAACATACATACATTTTTGCAGATTCTTCATTATTTACTTACTTTAATACACGGCGATAATATTTGGTGGCAACAATTTGTTAAGTGATTCAACGTATTTAAGTTTTCAACGCAAAATGCCAAAACGAAATTAATAGCTCTTCTGGGAAAAATTGCCATTTTGGGCTAAAAAAAAAGATATAGAGTTTTTTTTTCTTTTGAAGACGAAGGACCTGTGCTTGATAGCCCTCAAAACCGATAGAGTATTGAAAATCTGTCAGACTAAGGTTGCGTTTTGCTTAATTTTAAGTGGTAAAGTAAAATCGAAACCAAACTGTTTGGCAATATTCTTTTGTTGGCGTCTGATGGTGTTCGAATGTATAGCGTCTAACGCATATTCGACTATCGTTGTAGTTCTAACTGAAGCAGGATCCATTCAGAAAAGATAATCTGTTGCCAACCTGCAGACCTGTGACTTTACTGATGAGTCCACTCTAGCTACAGGCGTCGATGGTTTTGCACCAGATGAATCCTGCGCAAAGGAATGCATGCATTGCAATCCCGGGTTCAAAAGGTATCAACGAACTCTTGAAGTTGACAATCACGCATCTGCAATGGGCCAGCTGCTGAGATGAAGTTGCAGAGTCCATCATTGTCATATGGATAACGTGTTTACATCCCATGATGACGTAATATTTCGTTTTCACTCCCAAGTTTACGACTTGTCCAGTTCTCTTAATTTCATTGCTTCCACAAGCATCACTCAGGAGGCATTACGCCAAACGAGCTGGCGCTTCATGATACGAAAATCCTCCTTCGCACTGGCAGTCATTCGCCCCCATTTAAAAGACGTTATTTAATTATACCGAAATTCCATGTTATTGACAACGCATAGTGAATTCCCATGAAACGCTTACTGCTGGCAGTTAATAAAGCATTACTTTCAACGTTCCGTTGCAGGCCTCTACTTGCATGGCTAAGATAACAGTTCAAAGATAGCTACTGAACTCACTCGGAATGCAGTATTACTCGGAAGTTCTAGTCATTTGCATACCACATACTGATACGCATTTTTGATAATTTGCAGTTAGTTCGCGTGATTCCTCATAATACAGCAATTTTTACAAACAGGAGTAATATAAACATGTTGTCAAACTGCATAGTTAAATACTATTGGAATTTAATGACGTTCGAACTTTGCCACGTGATCTTAAAAAAAAGTATGGTTCTCAGAAAGAAAAAAAGTAATAGCAATGATAACGATGATGGATAGCAGTTTTTCATAAGGAAGCCTGAAAATTCGTATAATTTTTTATTATTATTTTGATTAAATTACATTTTATTAACGAAACGTTATTTAACGAAAGTTTTCCGCGAAAAAACGTTCTCAATAAAGTTAGAAAAAAAAACACATTAAAAGAGTACCTTTAGTGAGGGTAGTAATCACCATTCAAATCTATGATTTTCTGCCAACATTTTGGTAGTTTTTCAAAGCCTTCGGCCTAGCAATTTGATCCAAAAAACAGATCAACCTCATTTCGGACGTTCTGTGCAGAATGGAAAGTAGCATCAGCAAGACGTAGCTGCAAGTGTGATAAAGGTAAAAGACCGAAGGAGCGATCTCGGGACTATATGGTGCGTATGGGAAACGATACTATTCGAGTCCGTACGGAGTCCAGCCAGTGAATACAGACACATGTGGTCTTTGAAGTATCTGGCGACTGTTTGGCGATTAACAAAGCGCGCTTGGAGCGTTTAGTCTCTTCTCCTAGGAAGGGTTATTGTTTTAAGAGAGTTGAACGTTAGCCGCGAGAGAGGTGCTGTATTTTGTTTGCTGTAGGAGCGATGTACTGCTCCGAGATAAATATTTTACTTTGAATGTTAGTTTAATAAATGCTTTGTTTCGTCGTCTTTAATGGTGGCTTGTTGAACCACGAAGCCATTACAGTCTTGCATTATCTTGATAGAACATTACCTTTTTTCGCTGGAACATAGTTCCACATTTTTTCTTGGTTGCAGCGTCAACACGAACTAGCATGTCGCTGTACAACATACTGTCGACGATTTACCTTTTCCTAGATTCTCTTTGCGGATAATACCACGGCTATCCCACCAGATACAACGCATGATCTTTTTGTTAACCAAACTGCGCTCTGCAATGCTGCCGGTGGACCCATTGGCCCTTTTCCACTTGTGCTGTTGAAGTAAATCCACTCTTCATCGAAAGTGACGATCCAGTTCAGAATTTTGTCCTTGCGTTGATATTCGAGATGATTAGTGCAGGACCAATCCTTATCTGCTCAAGTCAGCTCATGTCCCACCCAGCGATTGAGCTTGTACGTCAAGTGCATGCAAATCACAGCGCGACTAATGGACATGGCACTAACGTCTAACTCCTTAACAAGCTCTCGAGTGGTTGCACACTGATCTTCTTCCAGAAGTTCTCACAGGCGGGCCTCATCAACATCAGTAGGCTAGCCAGAGCGCTCTCCTTCTTCCTTTTTGAATGTCATAGTCTTTGTTTTTGAACTTTCGGTACCAAATCTTCACAGTGTCATATGATACAATATTAGTACCTAAAGCTGCGCACATGACTTTTTGCAACAGAACTGGAAGGAAATGATGGTTCTGATCTGGTAGCGTGATAGTTCCATTTGAGACACCTTGTACTTAATGATAACGATATTTTTCTACAAATTTCATAACACAGTGTTCTAAAGCAAGTGTCTTTCTTTCAAATGAAAAAACTCGTTTGACAAAACATGATTAAACACGCCAATGCGAGCTGTTTACGCAGACGATATTTGCGGTGGCGAGAACTTTCGTTAAAATTTGGAAATTCGTTTCAAATATCTGAAAAGAGTTAATTTTTTATATTTCCCATGCAATAATTGCAATTTTACAGGGTCACTTTTTGACGATCCGTATTTTCTGATTCTTTATGAATCCCTTACACAGAAAATCGAGAGTTTTGTGTAGACTTTTGATTTCTTGTAAAGTTCCTAACAATGTAAAATCATAGGAATTGAAAATTATTAGACTAAAATTTTAGTTCTTTGGTAATGTAACTACTTAGAGATTTCCTAAGAGCGAAGATCGGCAAATTCGAAAGCAAATGAATTTATTAGTAAAAGAAAATGTGTAAGCCAAATAGCTATCTCCCAATAAACATTTTCTCCCTTGTTTATTTCCTTGTGTGAAGTAAAGCAAGTATTGTAATGGCGCAAAATTTCGAGTATCATAGTTCAACGAAAATATCCATTTTGCCGCTCTCGAATCCATTTGAACGATATTTTTTCGTGACATCTGTGCGTATAGACAGAATAAAGGACTCTTTTTTTTTTCTAAAACGTATTGTAATATGGATTTAAAATGGATTCAGTATGGATTTTTTATCGTGACCTATGTATCACGCATAATTAAAAAAATATGTAGCCGTAGAACGGTGAAATTTTGTATATGGGCCTGCTATAGCATGTAGTTGTGCGCCTCCCTTTTTCGTTGCAATCAGCCGCACCAAACATTTATATATTGCCACTTTGTTAGCCGGCTCGGTGAACTCAGTTTTTTATTCTTGTATGTTAGCAAACTGTGCATTTTTGGCCTTAAAAGTTATTACATTATTCTTATGTTCCGGTTAAGGTTATTATACCATTAGTTAATCTGCATGCAATAGTTGTAGAATTATCAACAATTTAAAAGTGACGCTGCTAAGCCTAACGAGGCATCCATTTGTTTGAAACTCTTAGTAGAATAGTGAATTAAGTCAGTTTGTGCATCAACTTGCGTGCCTTTTTGCCCAGTGTGAGCGAAAGTAAACTTTCAGTTCCGTGCACCGAAAATTTTGTCTTCTGGCCCGCTGGCCGAGCTGCTTGTTTCTGCAGAGTTTCTAATTTCAAAAAATTGCTTTTTAACTGTATTTGGTGTTTTAGGTTTTTCTGTATTTTACAGTTTTCATTTAAGACTGAATTTCTATGTATTTTTTGCCTTTTCGCGAAGTGAGAACTGAATTGATTGAATTATAAATATATCTCTAATAAAATTCGTGGAAATAAGTTTAAATGAAGGGCAGGAAGAAATGTGTATGAAGGACGTACAAGGAAGTCATCTGGTGTCCACATGATCCATCCAGTCATCTGGTGTGGCGACATCGTAAACTGTGTAGGGCGATGAAAAATAAATGCTTAGTTTTAAAATAAAGTTCTTTTCAAAGTTAACCTTTGATTAAAAAGTTTATAAAACAAAGAAACCTAAATAATAAATTGTATAAATAAATGATAACATAATTTTTATTTTAAAGACTTAAGCACTCAAACGCGCGTGTATTTACAAAATCAAAAAGTACTTCAAAAATTAACTCACGGAGCATTTGCATTATATATGCAAATTTTAATAACTTTTCAAGTATAGATGTATAAAAAGCACCATCTGAACTATATTAAATAAAAATTAGTCGCGTAAAATAAAGTAGAATTTTTCGCCCTAAACGGAATGAAATCAAAATTGCGTAAACAAATTCCAAAAAGATATCGTCATTTTCGAGAAAGTAAACAACATTAGTTATTTACAGTAAATGAGATGTTCAGCTATTTCGCAATACTATTGGTTTCAGAACTTCAAAGAGAATACGCCAAGAGCAAGTTGAAACAAATAATAGGTGCTCAGAAGTGGGACACCTTTTCTTAAGTACTAACGATGATCTTTTATTACACTTCTTTCTGGACCGAATCCAAAACTTAGGTATTTTGAAGCTTTAAGTTCCCGGGTTAAATTTATTCCGCGCGCTTACAGTTTTTTAGAAATCCTTCGGAAGAGTTGAGCGCGAAAATGACGATGCTGCTTTACCTTGATTAAAATTCTTCATAAATAAATAAGAATTAAATAAATTTTAAAAAAAATCTGAAAGCTTTCAGATTTTACATTACGCCTAAAGGGACTTTTTTAACGCTTCGTGTGTTACCTTTATTTATTAAATATCATTTTCTTTGCACTCAAATCATAAAATACAATTCAACGGCGAAAAAGCAAAATAATTTTAAAATGAGCATATCTTCAGAATTTTCGATACAGTCTCGCGCGCTGGAAATATGTTTTTTTTTTTTTCTTCGTAGTGTTGCCACTGCTCGCTTTGAAATCGTTGAATTTGTTAATCAAGAATTTGTTAAAGTGTTACAAAATATGAAATCGATAATAAAACAAATTCCAAATTCGAACTTCCAGATGCCCATGTTCGTTGGAAGATTACGTTATTCAAAATCTCATGGCTCTGTATCGCTGTTTTATCACAATGTGAGAAACATACATATATTTATGCAGATTCTTCATTATTTAATTTCTTTAAATATAATATTTGGTGGCAACAATCTAAAAAGTGATACGCCGTTTATAGTGATGCAACGCAAAATGCCAAAACGAAATAAATTTTAAACGAAATAGTATCATTATATTAAATTTCAATTTGAAATTAAACGCAAAAAAACGAAAAGCAAAAAAACGAAACTCCTGGGCTAATGAAATTCATTTCTAAAGAATAGAGGAGGACAATGTAATGCAGAAACTTATAGTGAAAAGAATGCTCTGCAAACGTTAAGAAAACTCTGCGATTATGTTATAATAAAGCTGTTAACGCATTTGATTTAAAAATTTCTCAAATAATACTCCATCCTTCGAATCCTTTGATAAGTTTTTATTAAAATAGTTTCAAATCCTATTCAAACAAGTGTTTCAAAACTACAGCCTACATTTTAAATTTGAAAATTTAAATATAACGATACTATTTCGTTTAAAATTTTAATTTACGAGGAAATAAATTCTAAAGGATGATTAAAACTTCTAAAGATATTACATATTAACAAAACCACCGCCTTGAGTGCCAAAATTTATATTATTTCCAAAAGTATCTTTTTTGAATATATCTTAAAAGCTTTTGGAAAAAAAAATTAAAAAAAAAAAAAAAAAGAGTTTCTAATATTTTCTATAACTATAGATATATT
The DNA here is from genome assembly GCA_000611955.2 of Stegodyphus mimosarum. Classification (NCBI taxonomy): domain Eukaryota; kingdom Metazoa; phylum Arthropoda; class Arachnida; order Araneae; family Eresidae; genus Stegodyphus; species Stegodyphus mimosarum. Next base: position 19,027 of record KK118947.1, read on the forward strand.
GATTCTTAAGGGTACGAAGATAGTGGCATTTCGCGAAATTTATCTAGAAAATATCTTGCATGATTTGCTTTAATTAACTGTAATAAAATGCGAGGAATATCGGCCAAAGAGGAAACCCATCTTCATGGAGAGATATGGGAAATTGTTTACGCATGAAGGAAAGATATGCAGCTAGGCTATTCAGCCATAAGAAATCGAACTGGTGACAAACTATTAATATTAGTAGTTTTAGCCATTCGAGCCTATGGTGAGAATCTTGAATCTTCGGATTTTCCAAATTTGTCGTATTTAGGAAGAAAATACAAAAGTAAAATGCGTACTAGCTCCTTAATTCAGCTGGGTTTTAGCTCGTAACAGTCGGATTTATTTAATAGCATGCTGTTGTTCTAAATATCAAGTACCGAGTTGAAAATTACCATACCAGTGGTCGATGGTAAGGATTCCTGAATACTAGGAGGGTTCGATCCCAGGAGAACGGGCCGGTTACATGTTTGGTTTTCGTGACTTTGTAAGGTTTTAGTTAAACTAACAAAGTTTTGTTTTAATTTAACTCTTTCTATCTGTTCTCATTTCAACTTCCCGTTAGAATAAGCGCGCCTTTCAGCTTTAAGCTAATTTGAAGTGTAGCCAAGTAGTATTTAAACGAAAGGTAGAAACCTTTCAGTGTGAGAGAGTTTTTAGTCTCAGACCACTGTTACTCTATTCAACGTTCGCCTGACTAGCTAGTATTTAAATTCTAAGCCGTAGCGCTGTACGTGATTACTTATTGAAGTAATTCCAAGTGCGTCAGTATTAGTTAAATCTTGTTACGCACCATTTAGTTTAGAGGCCAACCTCGCGTTCATAGCTCTGTGAGGAACGACGATTTAATTTCTATTTAGCTTTAGTTTAAATTAATTTGATTATTCTTTTTAGACCCAAGTGGCGGTCGTTATTTTCTGTATCCCTCCCGAGTTGGGAAGTGGTTGTGAATAATTGTGGTTTAATAAAAGAAGATTTTAAATCCCTTTAAAGTGCAGTTCTTCTATCACTTAATCACAATATTCTACCACAGAACATAGCTGCATTCAGCTCCCTGTTCAAGATCAAGATCGTGTAAAGTGTTTCACGAAGATGTTTGCCAAGAATATGCACCGAACACTCAATCCTGACAAATTTTCCCATACGCAACGTGAATACGAGCCAGTTCCTTCGGAAAGTTCTCCACGAAGGCATCCCTTCCCTTAGACAGATTGTTTTTGCATGCTTTGCCATATCCGAAAAATCTAACTGGATTGAAAATTAACCAGTGTTTGAGTGGATGACATCGCTAAACACATGTAATAGGCCTATTTAGTTTTTTCGGTACGGAGTTTGCATGGTTTTTTTTGTGTGTAATATGGACACAAAATAGTTCTTTTTCAAAGATACTTATAAAAAGCATTCTTCTGAGACAAGTAACTTTCTCGTGATTTGTTATAATCAGCTATCCTGTAACCGCATTAAAAATTTTCTGTAAATAAATACGGACAAGTGAGACATTTTAAAAAACATAATCCTATCAAAAATCTTTGTATTGCCTTTAGAAGAGAAATTTATGCTCTTTCTCCAAGAGATGGAAGTAGTCCTTTTGTCAAAATAGCAACTAATGCCTTTGTGCACAGACTAAAGATCGTGATCCAGATGGCAGAGGGCAATGACTGTTATCCTAGCAGCATAGCAATTAGAGATCACGTGCATGTAAACGGCTCGTTTATTTTGCTTGTACAGCATACGTTTTTTTTAATTAACTATAAATTTTGTTTTTCCAATATCCTAAGTGTGAAATAATTATTTTAAAAAGACTCCCAAATAAAAATACTAAAGAAAATTAAAAAAAAAAGCTTTTATTAAAAACTTGTAAAATAATTAACGATCTAAAAGAAGGAAAGTAATTTATCATGTAGTTTAATGCGAACAATAGACTAAAAAATTCTTTTAACAGAACTCATCTACAATTTTTATGACGAATAAAGCGCGGGACGCCCTTTACGAATTTATAAAGATAATGGCTTTGATCGTGCAATATAGTTACTAATTATTTTTAATTTAATTTCGCTATTTAAGTATTATTTCGTTATTTATTTTCGCTTTTATTATTCACATAAAGAATGGAAAGGCTGTTCAATGGGAAACTGGGATAATTGTGTGTTAGCACTCCTAGGGCAACGTACATTTGAAATACGAGAAACCGTTTAAAATAGTTTTTAAATTCTAATAATTTTTTTTTTCATCTTATAATCTCAAAGCGCCGTTGCCCAGAAGGGCTGTTAGGGTAGAAACGAAGTCGGTTCACTATAAAATATCCATTTTCGGTTCACTATAAATATCCGTTCGCCTAGAAGGGCTATTAGGGTAGTTCTAGGAAGTCGGTTCACTATAAATATCCGTTTCACTTTTCAGATTGTTACCACCAAATATTATCGTCCTGCATTATATTGAAAGAAATTAAATAATGAAGAATCTGCATGAATGTATGTGTGTTTCTCGCATTGTGATAAAACAACGATATCTAGAGTCAACAAATTTTGAACAACATAGTCCTCCACCCGAATATGGGCATCTAGAAGCCCGAATTTAAAATTTGTTTTATTGTCTATTTCATATTTTATAAAACTTTAACGAATTTTCCATTAACAAATTCAACGATTTCAAATCGAGGAGTGGCAACACTGTACCAAAAAAACATTTTTATCTCCAGCGCGAGGTTGTCTATCGGAAATTCTAAAGATGTGCTATTTGAAATATTTTTAGCCCAAAGGAACATTAGCCCAAATGTTTTCGAAACGTGTTTATGAGTGTAAATGGGAGGCATAATATAAAATGTGAAAGATTTTTCTGCTTTCAGATTTTTTTTTTAAATTTATTTTTCGGTTGCACGTGTGTTGGCCTGCGTATTTAACATATTTTGTCGAACTGTAACTTGTTGTCAGCAATATTTTATGTAAGTCTCAACATACGATATTGCTGACAACTTGCTACGGTTCATGTTTATGTCAAAATGCTGAAACACTCAAATTTTATGATTCCCCCCCCCCCACGCAACACTCACACAGTTTACATACTCAGTTCAGTACTTTCTAATTATATTCACTCCACCTGCTCAGACATACACACCGGAACGTGGCAAACCTGCCGTTGGAAATACATTTCACGAACCCATTAGCGACAAATGTTTCGCCAAGTTAATGAGCGAAAGGCAAAAACTGTTGTCAAAACGGTGGTGCAGTAAGACTTCCATATCACAGCAATCAATCAATAATACTGAAAAAGCAAGACCAATCAAACTACTAGTAGAATGAATCACTTTCCCTTCGTCCAGAAATTCTTCTTACGCTAACCTTTTTTCTATCTATACAGAGATCTGTCTTCGCTTAAAAAACGAAATTAGAATGTACCTGTATTGCATTACTTGTGTTGCATTATTTAATTAACAGTTATTCAGAAGTTTAATATTTTTATAAAAATATTTAAAGGAAATAAAATGCTTTAAATATTTCTCTTCGGTCTCAATGTTTACGTTGGCAATAATTTGAAGAAAAATATATTTCGCAGTTTCCTGTTACAGCATGTAAATGAAATTATATAATGATGAATATTTCATTTTTATTAAGAAATAGCTAATTTTACATTTATATTTCTATCAGTATCATGTTTACTTCTTATAATGAAAAGATTAGAGCAGATAACTTTGCATATTAATTATTTTCTTTCCTTTGTTTTTTAGGTGTGAATTTTATTCAGGTAAGTTTCAGAATTTATTACGTACATAAATTAACATATTCTAAAAAAATGAACATATCTTAAAATTAATAATGTTACGAATTTTGTACATAGATAGGTAACTTTAGTGAAATGATATGTGAAATTGCTATATTTTTCTATATAGAATTTTAATGTTACATTATACATTCTTCTTGCAGAGGCGATGCTCTGCAAGAAAAATAAGAATGCAGGGGCAAGTCTATTTAACATTGAGTATATGGCTCTCTCGCAAAATTTCGCGAGATATCTCCAAGCTGGCAAACGCTTGGTAATTGAATAGCTGTAATTGATTCTCTGAGCAACTGTAGCCGTATTCGACCTTCATATGCCTTCTAGTAGTTTTGAGAAGCAGAAAGTACTAGAAATATGTCCACAGCCGGCGGAAAACCATATAAGGCAAAGGAGGGCATCTGCTCTCAGTTTTCAGTTCGGTGTTAGTTCGTAATACTGAGATATCTCCGGGTTAGCTTCGCTCTTTAGATATGCTTTGCACTGCGTTGTGATTAACGATCTTTGTAGTTTGTATAACAACTGATTGTACTCTGTTATACTGTGAAGAGTTAGTTATACGACTAATTTTGCGGAAAGTTCCAAAAGTGTGAAGTGTTTCCTTTGATTAAATAAATTTTATCAACATACCATCGGACCTGTGTGCCCTCAATCTACACTGGTGAGCAAAACTTAAGCAAAAGCAGGGTTTTTTGCCGTAACTCCACGAGAAATCAACTGAGAGACATGAAATGCAGAAATGAAGGAGAGTATTATGTACGTAAAGGATGACGAAAGCATCGGAGCTGAAAAAGGAATACAATGCATACGGTATGGAATCAAACAAAAACAAGCTTTATTGAAAGCATAGTATCGTGACTCATGATTGTCTATCCAAGAGGAAGAACAACAAGCAGATGTTCCTTAATATGGGATATGCCCTTCCCTCACTGCAATGGTTGCTTCGCACCGTCTCCGCATACTCAGAACCAGCTAGTGCAACATTTCTTGCGGTAGGAGTGTCCATTCCTCAATCAGCATCTGTTTCAGTTGTTGGGTGTTCTCCGGAAGATGTAAGCGTGCTGCAATGCGTCTCCCCAAAGCATCCCACACATGTTTGATGGGATTTAAATATGTGGAGTACGCTGGCCAATCCATTCGAGTGATATCTTCACTTTCCAATAGCTCCTCAACAGCAAGAGTCCGATGTGGCCGTGCATTGTCATCCATAAAAATTAAGTCTGGGCCAATGGCACCTCGGAACAGACGCACATGAGGAAGGAGTACCTCCTCACAATAGCGATCCCCGGTTACAGACCCTCTGTCGAAAACGTGGAGCTCAGTTCTCCCGTTTAGCATAACGCCTCCCCAGACAAGAACTCCAGGACCACCGTTACGGTGTCTTTCCTTGATGTTACTGGGATAAAACCGGGTCCCGACCTCTCTTCAAATCAAAACGCGTTGAGAATCGCTTCTGGTACTGAACCTACTCTCATCCGTAAAGAGGACACGACTCCATTGATCAGTCGTCCAGTTTTTGTGCTCTCTGCACCACTGTAAACGGTGGCGTCGGTGGCCAACTTTCAGCGGGAGGCAGCGTTCAGGATGGCGGGCGAATAGCCCCCTTTGTAAAGGCGTCTGGCCACAGTAAACCGCGACACTTGTTGCCCCGTTGCTGTACAGAGTTGCTGAGCAATGGCGCTTGCTGACTGCTGTCGGCCTCTTTTCGCCTGCAGGACGATATATCGGTCATCCCCTGCAGATGTCGTCCTCGAGCGGCCACCACCAACCTTTTTAACAGCTGTACCTGTGGTCTGGAACGCTTTCCAAGCCCGCGAAACGACACTTTTGTTGATTCCGAACTCTGCAGCTACACTGGTGACCGTACGCCCCTCCTCCAGCTTTCCGATCATTCTTTCACGTGTGAAGTCGTCCAGGTGGTTTCTTCTAGCCATATTTCACGAGCTGACTCACTGGCACTTGCAGCGAATATGTTGAATTGCGTCTCCGTCCTTCCTTTTATTCTACTGTTGAGCTGCGCGTGCCGACATCACGCGTTTTGTGTACGCTCCCGTCGCCTCTGGCGTTTCGTTCCTGATATTTGCATACGCATGACGTTTCTACTGACTTACGTGTTCATTGTACTGATCTCCAGACCTCCTTTTCTGCAATTTCATGACCATCTGCTAAATTTTTACATTGTTGCTTAAGTTTTGCACACCAGTATATTACGAACCCGTACGCATGCAATAGTAGTTTTTTAAACCATCAAAATAATTTTAAAATATCATTCATTCATTCTATCGTATATTCCACTGTATTCAATCACTCGAGCCTCGACAGCCATGAAGAACGTCCGCATTTCAATAACTCCTCGTGCATCATCAATTTCTATTTTTTTTATTTGAGTAATTACATCGTTGCTATCACAAATTGCTTTTTTCTGCATGAAATGTTCCTCATCAAAAATCAATTCTTATGAACTCTTTCTAAAATACTATATATACGCCATGTATCACTTAAATTTTCATAGACTGGGATAGGCCTGCGTTCTAGGAAGTCATTTCTCGTGGCCTGCGACCCCTGCGGCCACATAGGAACAATTTCATTTTGTTGTAATATACTTGAGAAATAAAATTAAGTTTGTATAATTTAAGGTTTCTTTCTTCGAATCGTTCTGCACCCTAGAAATTCTGGTAATAACTTCCCAGTCTCTGGAGAACATTTATGCGAAAAATTTGTCTTTCATATATATTTCATATCTATTTATATTTTTAGTATATAGTTCACAGTAGAATCATTAATGAATTATAAAATTTGTAGTAAACGATGCTGTTGTTGTTGCTTATGCTCACTTGTATGACGTAGTCAGCCAAAGTCCATGAAATTCCTCATGGCAGGGAGCATTAGATTATGCCTGTCGTTGGCAACAGCCTTGAGCACCTAAAAGGTGAGAGTGCGATTTGTTTCAGTTCCGCCCCCAATTTTGATGGAGAGCGCTCCGGGGAAACGGGTCCGTGGGTCCCCCCACCCCTCTCCTCTACCACCAAACCACACGAGAGGACTTTCGGCTCGCCGCATATTTAGAGTGTCACCGTGCCGTTCCGACACTATTACACATTTACAAACATCCGTGCCTTCTTCGGGATTCAAACCGCCCCCCTTCAGCACGGTAGTCAGCGACGCTAACCACTCTACCGGTTGGGCGGCCGTTTCTAGTAGATTAGCTATACAACCACATTCTAGCATCGTTGACTTAACTTCTTTTAGACAGGCAGTTATTCGATTTTCAGTGTAAAACTATTTTACCTTCTCCTATGACTCAAATGTTGAAAGAAGTTTTGCATGTGTATTTTCTTTTGTGATGGTGTTACAAACATGAAATCCTTGATCTTTCTTGCACAATATAAACATTGAAAATCGAATAATTTCAAGTTTTTTTTTCACTTATATTACGGTTTTAAAAATACGTCAAAGATTTTCTGCGAAATAAAAGGTCGATATCGATTAATAAGAAATAAACTGTTTGATTGTTAGAAACATATCGCAACGAACAACCACTGTAATACTCTCTATAACAAAAAAAAAATCGACCCACCAAGAAGGAATCATCCGATTGCTTTGAAATTTCGTATGCGCAAATGTTTTGACCAAATATACAAATGATTAAAATTTGGCGTCCAATGAATGAATAGTGCGATTCCCAGCGCATCGGAATTTCGCATCCAGCAAATGTATGTAAGGAGCTGTTACTGGACTGTTGTTAAAAATTTCTGTTGCACTGCGATTTAAGATACCTTTTAACGACTGAAAAAATCCCTCGCCACAGGATTCGAGCTCATTACGAGCAACTGTCAGAGTTTTAAAGAGGTCGTATCATTGGATTGAAAGAGGCAGGTTGGGAAAATCGGAGAATCGCTCGTCATATTAGTCGAAGCGATGCGGCGATTAGAAGATACTGGCAAGAATGAATGGACAATAGCGGATTTCAGCGCCATGATGGTAGTGGTCGACCTAGGGCCGCAACAGATCGGGAGGAGAGAGTGATTGTCAGAGCAGCTGTCACAGCTCCTGATTCATCGCTATTAACCATCAGACGTGCGACCTGCATACGAGTGTCCACCATGACCATTCACAGACGGCTGATAGAGGGAAGTCTACGCTTGTACCGACCGTTACGCAACCTGCCACTCGCGCCTGCACACTGTTGAGCCAGATTACAGTAGTGCTTGGCTCGATCAAGTTGGAATGATGCTGTCTGGGGACGTAAAGTCTTTAGCAACGAATCCGGCTTCCAGCTGTGTCGTGACGATCATCGAAGACGTGCCTGGAGACGACCAGAGCAGCGTGCCGATCCTGCTTTCACTATTGTTAGCCCCACAGGCCCTTGGTCTGGGGACTAGCAATAGTGAACCGGGAGTTATGGTCTGGGGTGCCATTTCTCTTACTAGCCGAACGCCTTTGGTCGTTATTAGAGGCACACTTACAGCACAGCGGTACGTCGACGACATTCTGTGACATGTTTTGCTACCGTTTCTTTTGCAGCACCCTGGCCTTATTTATCGGCAAGATAATGCCAGACCACATACGGCACGTGTTGCTATGAACCTTCCTATGCCTTGTCAAACACTTCCTTGGTCAGTTAGATCTCCAACTCTCCCATCGAGCATGCTTGGGATATGATGGGAAAGCGACTGCATCTACCAGAGAATGTTGATGACCTAGCCCGACAATTGAAGCAAATTTGGCAAGAAATACCGCAGGAGACCACCCGGGAGTTTTATAAGTCTATGCCACGCCGTGTGGTAGCTTGCATCCAGGCTAGAGGTAGGTCAACACCTTATTGAGCTCATTACTTTTGTGACTATGTAACTATGAAATAAATCATTCAATTGTTCTGAAATTTTAAGCATTTTCTATTCTGTGCATAATCTCCCTATCAACCAATTTTTCTCTCCATCGGACAACTCTTTCTTGGTGCGTCGATTTTTTTGTTATAGAGTGTAGTTAGAAAAGGAATTAAGCACTGAAACTACAGTAAAAGGGTATTATTGCATTTCTGTTGTCTTTGTTGTTTTATCTAAAACACCTTTTCACTAGGGATGTCTTTCTGCCGAAAGCCATGTGCCCATTGCTTTATTTCAACTACAATGATTACAAAATTCTCATTTTAATATTCATTAAATTTTTCTTTATTAAAATTTCACTATACATATGTCATAAGAATTCATTCAGTAAGAATTTTTGTTTCTACTAAATGTGTTTTTATCCATGCAGCACGCTAAAGATTTAGCTGATCGCCTAGGAGTACGTGGTTGGATTCGACTCACACGCTACGGAAGTGCAATGGGACAAATACAAGGGGAAAAAGACAGAGTTGATGAAATGTAAGTATAAACTTAATTACAATGAATTGCTCTTTCGTCTGTATTACTTAGCAGTTTCAAAATTTTAGATTACAGTGTTAAGTATTTTAGATGAAATTTAATTCAGTAGCATTTAATAATTTTACGTGTTGATAATCTTTGCCGATGTAATACTTGGCAATGTCAATAAAATAAAATTGACCGAAATTTCATGAGCGGAATAATTTGCATTTTGTGGTATAGTTATTGTTTGAATAAATTTGATCAATCAGTTCGTTTTCAGTAGTGGCTGTGTTGCAGAAATGACTGTTTAGTTCAATGAGGCAGGTCCTCTGCACTTCACAGATAAGAAACTCATTGCTGCTCACACTGTTCACTCACTGCCCTTCACTGATAAGAAACTAACCTTCGAACCCACGATGGATCTCGCTTTATGTACCCCTACCAATGGGTAGCCCCACCCATACAAAAAAGGCTTTGAATAATCCACAATGTTCCACAATGATCTGGGATGTTCCCGAGCTTTCCAGACTATTCCCGAACATTCCAGAATGTTCTGGAATGCTGTGGAATGCTCTAGAATGTTCTGGACTGTTCTAGAAATTTCTAGATGTGAAACTTCCACCCTTTATATTTTCAAAAGCACGACTTTCAGGTAAAAACGAAAACCTTCTTCATAGATGGGGCATAGAGGCCTACAACACCATAAAACTCCCTTGATCGCACCGGAACTCGTTTATGAGTTTTAGCGGCACACACATTGTACACTTACTTTTATAATATATATTGATTATTATTTTTAATTATTCTTCCAGTTACTTTTTAATTCTTTAATTATTCTATTCTTTTATACCTTAGTGTGCCTTTTCAAATCTCCCTTTTTATTTTGAAGCTTCAAATGTGGGCTGTTCCAAAAAGATATTTTTTCCACTTTATCCACCACCTCGGGGGAAAACAATTCATAGGTCTTATCAATGTTAAACTAAATTTCTTCTTCCTGTCTCTAATTTTTAAATTTATTTTCAATTTTTCCAAACCTATCCTGCATTTTCTCCAAAGACTCTCCTTTTGTAATTACCAAAATGTCATCTGCATAACAAATGATATTCACGTTTGGTATTATACACTCTTTTAATAAGCTATTTACTACTAGATCCAGAACCGAGGAGCACTACAGGAGCCTTGGGGGCAGCCTTTGTAAACATTAAATTCAATGATCATTTTTGCGGTACTGTTCTTAAATATAAATCTCCTGTTTGTGAAATAATTTTTTATAGTCTCAGAAATGTCTTTTGTGATATGTAGGTCTTTAATACGCCCCAGCAGGCAGGACCATTTTACGGAAACAAAAGCTCATTTGACGTCAAAAGAGACCAGTGCCACATGATGAGTCTTTCCTTTTTCTCTAACTTCCGAAATAACTTAATGTAAAGCAAAATTTGCCTACCGGCCTTTCCTAAAGCCATATTGACAATCTGATAAGACATTTTGGTGGTTTATACTAAAGAGTAATCTATTTACTAATACTTTATCATATATCTTCGAAAAGACCTTTAGAAGACATATCGGCCGATATCTAGTCTTATCTTTCGGAATTAAAATTAATTTACTAGTCTTCCATACATTTGGAAAAGTATATAGTTTTAAACATCTATTATACAATATCAAAAACAATGAAGGATAATCCAAAAACAACTTAATTTATTATTGAAGCACAGATCCCATCCAGTCCAGGAGCGGATCTATCTCTAAGACTTCTAACAACATTATTCATCTCCTCATAAGTAAAATCAGATTCTGTCTCATTCTCATCCTCAAAGACCACATCTTCAATCTTTCCATTTTGTTCAAATTCCTTGATATTCAGAGTTTCCTTAATGATATTACTGTAGGTCTTTTCAAGGTAGGTGGCCATCTCATTTTCATTTCTTTCAACAATAATCTCTTTCCCGGTCTTATTGGTGGCAACTTTAAAAAATGTTTCATAATATTCATAATTTCTCACAAACAAACTGTTCTTGTAATCCTTCTTTATCTGCTTAATCAATTTCTTGTACTCTGCTACATCTCTTATATTCTATTTTCCTAATGATCTTAATTTGTTGGTCTAGTCCTTTAATTTGAAAAGTCTTTCTCGTAGCTCTTACTCTACATCTCAGCTTACCTAATTCAACATTCCACCAAGGAGCCCAATTTCTCGTTTTAGTCTGGCATCTCAAGTCTTTCCAAATTTGCTGCATAATATTATTTTCTATCATTACAATCACCTCACCAAGTTCTTCTTTTGTTACAGCATGAACTAAGAGATCTTCAACTGGAAAAAGTTCTTTCATCATGTTTCTACCAAATCTCTCAATCGTTCTACTACTTCTAGCAAAGATCACATTCCTTTTATCAGTTTCTTCAATTTTCCCTATTTCAACCAATATATATCTATGATCACTCAATGAAGTCTCATCTAAGATTTCCAATTAAACTCTCTTAATATCTATATGTGACGAGCCCAGGACTAGATCGGTCCAACCTTCTTCAACCAGAGCAAAAAAAATGGGTTTTGAATGTATAGAGTTAAATAAAATCAAATCATTTTGGATAATAAAATCATTAATTAAAATACCTCTATCATCCAAAAGCTGTGCTCTATCATCCAAAAGAATGCGAATTTTGCGAATTAAAGTAAAATTCTTTAATTCGCAAAATTCGCATTCTTTTAAGAATTGAAATCTCTGATAACAATAAAATCTTCTGTATATAAAGATAAAACATCCTCTAATTTAAAAAGGTATATATTCAAGGTCTTCCACCGGGGAAAAGTAGACAGAGACAATACCAAAACTCTTATTATCTTCAAACCTAACTGCCACAATAGTGTCTGTAATCACCTCTCAATGAAATTCAATTCTTGAATTTACCACTACAATGGCTGTCCTCCCCGCCTCAGCATTCATTATTTTCCAACCACTATTAATATAGACTAGTTTTTCGCCAATATATTATGGCTCCTATAGTGTTATAATGTCTGGTATTCCATCAAAAATATTATCAATGGCAGAAAGCCGGCATGCTTCAGCAGTACAATGATTTACATTACAGTTTAAAATCTTCATAATTAAAGTAATCCAATAAGAAATCATTAAAATCAATAAAATTTCTGTACAAAGTCTTAAAATCCAATATATGCAATAAAATTCAAATTAATCAGTTAAAATCTATATGTACAAGTCAAAATTCCTCTGTATTTACCCTGGGAGGCAAGGGACAAGTTCTTCTTACAGTTATTCTTCAAATATAAATCTTCCTTGCTGGGTAATCACTCAATTTATTCAAAAGATTTTTTATCTTGCACTTATAGTTCTTAAAATATCAATCTAAACTGCAGGAAAATAAAATACATGTTCCACAGAACAAATAAAATAAAATAAGAAACGTAAATAAAATAAAACTCCCCACCGCATTCTATACAATATAACATGCGTTTCTAAATACGTATCAAGATCCGAGTGTTCTCCAGTATACTTCTTCTCACGTACCAATGATGGACAGTCTCTCCAGAATGTGTCGTTATGATAATCGACCTCTCTACCAAACCTTTCATAGGCCTGTTTACAATTAATGCATTCAATTTTCTCACTTTGACAATTTTTCTTTTAATGTTTACCTGTGCATTTAGCACAGGGCGTATTATCATTACAGACTTTTTAGAATGTCTAAATCTAAAGCAATTCATGCATCTTTTTGGTTGAATGAATAACTTTGCCGAGTAGGCTTTCCAACCCAACTGGATACGATTACTCTTCAGAATTTCTTGTTGGCATTTGGCCGAAATACCAAAATTCTATGCGACACACGGTATTCACTAGATTTCATTCGAAAAAGGAAACGAGAGCACCCACTATCGCAAGCGCACTCCTCCTTTATTTTGTCTAAGAGCGTCTCATCCTGAACCGAATCACTAACGTTATAAATAATGATTTTCGGCTTTAAAAATTTATTATTTCGTGCGCGAATTATTGTTCATGATTTTTAATTGCATCTTCAAGTTTACCAACATCCATCTTATCTTTCAATTTTAAGACCATATCTCCATTTTTCTTTCTAAACGAATTAAAATTCTTTACCCCCACTTCCTGGGGCTGTAATTGATTGTTAAGTTCATCATAGACATCAATATCTCCTATTACAGATTTTATGACCAACTCATTTCCCTAATCCTCAAGCTATGTTAATTCAGAAGAGATTCAGAGGAACACGAAGAGGGATCAGAGACACAGCAAAAGGGAAGCGAAGAAGACGACACTGAAGAAAATACTGACTTTTATTTAAAACAAAGCCAGACCACAACACTCCAGTAATTTTGGCTTCAGTAGTGATGGTAATGTTTTGGTGCCCTACGTTCCAACAAAAATATCCTTCTTGTACCATCATTGCATGATGACCAAGCTATAGATCTTTCTACTTCGAAAAACAGAAACCAGAAATAATCAGTTTCTGCAATGAAACCAAGTTAGGAGTAGATAAAATGTGCGGTTCGTATATGCCTCGGAATGTAGATCGGTGGCCCATGGTAATCTTTTTTACAATGTTAAATGTTTCAATCAGTTCTCAGATCATACATGTAGGTAATGGGTACACAGTTCTTGAAAGAAGGTTGTTCATGAAACAACTGTTTAATGAAGTTGCACTTGGACAAGTTGCTAAAGAGAATCTGAAGTCTATTAGAATGCCAGTACACTTACAACAAAAATTAAAGAGATGCACTCCCAAACAAGAACAACAACCTCAAAATTACGATGAGCCACAGGTACCTCCCAAAAGACGCAAATGTGAAACATGCTATTTGGGGACTCGACGAGATTATTAAGCTAATATGAGTGTAAAAAGTGTCACACAGCAACCTGCATCTCATACGCTGTTTTCATGTATCCTCCGTGCTAAAAGAGAGAAGTAGAAAGACAGATATCTCCTTCTACTTGATCAGATGATTGAGAGATTATACTTACGTTCTAGTTTTAATTAAATTTAAATCTATAATCAGTCTTATAGAACAACTTTATAAAAGTTATTTTGCGAAATGTGTTTAATATTTCCTTTTAAGACTATAAAAATTGTTTTATTGTCCCTTAAATGTTTTTATAGCTTGTAGAAGTTTAATAATAATGGATAGCATTTGATTTTTGTAAAAGAAAACTTTTTGTACATAAAAAAGTTTAGTAAATCAAGAAGTGCTTCTCAGGCTTAATGCCCCCGAACGTGTTTCAAACCATATTGCGCCCGACGGAGTGTTAAAAGGCAAAGTACAAAATGAAAAAACAATTAAAACTGAACTGTAATAATACAAAAATTATAAGGATCAAGTAAATTGGTAGTCCTTGGCCAAGGAGGCAGACCGGGATTTCACATGATCAACCTATTTTCTGAATTTATTTCTGAAAGAACTGAAAAACTGAACGATATTAAAACATTTTAAAGGCCAAATATTAAAAATAAAAATGCTCTAAAACTTTTTACGTTTTTCAGAAATAAATGGCTCTTTGGGAAAGCCACTCTCTGTGGTTACTGATTGACTTTCAGATTATCATATTTCGTTACTATTTCAAAAATGTAATATTAATATTCTTCTAATTTCAGGGCTCTGTGGTTACGACACACCGGATGTCCAAGATGCAGAATTGATTTCGTTGACTATCAAAACTGGCGAGTTACAGATGGGTTTGAATACCGAAAGTTCAATGCACGAGTTTAAATCTTTACCCTGAAGTATAACCAGGGAAAAAGGCGAAGGAATAATAGACCAGTTATACGTCATTGGTCTTGGTATACTGCTGTTATAACAACACGCTGAACGGAAATTAATATTCAAATATAAGACTGATTATAATTTTGTATCACAACATCGCATTACTGCGTATATCATCTTTAATGAAAGAAAATAAATTATATTTATGTGTTTTATTGGAAAGTGCACCAGTTATTTGAATCACTGACAAAATATGAAACCGCTGAATTTTAATCGTGGAAATAATACAACAGCGAGCAAAACTTAAGAAATAATGTTTTTTCGTACAGTTTTGCGTTGGAGTGGCTTGAGTGTGGGGAAAATAACGCAAAGGTTTCAGGACAAAGAAAGCAACACATTAATTACAATAGGCAGATAAAATCTGATGTGGATACCACGTACGTGACTTCCTTATACGGCCTATTAAATTACATGCATTTTTGTTCCATTTTATTTAAACTTATTTCCTCGAATTTCATTAGAGATATATTTCCCATTCTATTAATTCAGCTTGACAAGGTAAAAATACATAAAACTCGAAACATCTTCATTTAAAATTGCAAAATACAGAAAAATAAAGCGCCAAATACAGTTAAAAAAACT
The DNA here is from genome assembly GCA_000611955.2 of Stegodyphus mimosarum. Lineage (NCBI taxonomy): Eukaryota > Metazoa > Arthropoda > Arachnida > Araneae > Eresidae > Stegodyphus > Stegodyphus mimosarum. The sequence goes on from KK118947.1 coordinate 34,543, forward strand.
AATAAAACAACTTTTGCAATTGAAACTACTTTCTACCCCAAAACAAGCAGTTTTGCCAGCGGACAGGAAGATAGATTTATAGATTTTTCGGTGCACAAAATTGAAAGTTTGATTTTGGTCCCACTTGGCAAAAAGACACTGATGTTGGTGCTCAAACTGACTTAATTTACTATTCTACAAAATGTTTCAAATGTAAACAAATAGCCGACACGTCAGACTTAGCCGCGACTTTTAATTTGTTGATAATTCTACAATAACAGCATGCAGATTAACTAAAGGTATAAAAACCTTAAACGGAACATAAAAACAACATAATTCATTCACTTTTAAAGCAAAAATGATCCATTTACCGACATATAAGAATTAAAAACTGAGCTTATCAAGCCGGGTAACAGAGTTGATACATACAAGGCCTGTCCCGAAAGCAATGCACCCCATTTTCTTCTGCCGCGACTATCCGTCGCACAGCGTTGCCGCTTGCACGGAAGGTTGGGTGGAGTATTAGGAACACAGCGCGGCCAGCGCCAGTCGGCTCCGACTCCTAAAGAGTCACAGTGCCTGTTTCAGTGAACCCTTGTGTGAGTACTAGGTTGAAATCAAGATGGGAAAAAACATTTTGGACAATACGGTAAGCGGTGACGAATCTTGGATCTTCGAATACGACCCAGAAACAAAAGAGCAGAGCGAAGAGTGGCGCATGACGTCTCAAAGCTCTCCTAGCCGCCTTACAGTCCTGATTTTTCGCCGCCCGACTTCTTTTGTTCCGGAAGATTAAAAAATCCCTCAAATGACAGCATTTGGAGACCCTGGAGAACATCAAGGCGGCTACGACGAGGTTACTAAAGGTCATCCCTCTGACTGACTTCCAGGACGCATATAAAGCATGGAAATCACGTTGGAAGAATTGTGTTAAAGAAGGAGGGATGTATTTCGAAGAAATTGAGTAATCGTACGAATCGGTTCAATAAATTTCTTAAAAGAAAAATGGGCGCATTTCTTTCGGAACAGACCTTCTATACATATACGCTTCTGGTGCGGCCGATTGCAACAAAAAGGGAGGTGTACAAGTACATGTTATAGCAATCCCGTATACAAAATTTCAACGTTCTAAGGCTACTCCGTTTTGAGTTATGCGATATGCATATGTAGGTAAAGACGTTACAAATAAAATCCCTTTTGAATCCATTTACAATCCGTTTTAGAAAAAAGAAAAAAGAAAAAGTCAATTATTCTGTCCGCACGTATAGATGTCACGCAAAAACATCGTTCAAATGGATTCGAGAGCGGTTAAAATGGATATTTTCATTCAAATATGATACTCGAAATTTTTCGCAGTTACAATACTTTCTTTACTTCTTACAAGGAAATAAAAAGATACAAAGGGTTTCGTTCAAAAATATTTCCACTGAACTCTGTTCGTCGGGAATACATGTTGGCACAATATGGTCAATGCTTTAGGAAGCTGTTGATAAATTCTTCAGGCGACATTGCGCATTTATCTGTTATAGCTGTTTTTAGTGTAAGCGTACGGTATAGTATCTACCGAGTGTTCCAGGTATGTGGAATGAGATTAAGATATGGAAATAAGAAGGCCAGTTCCATCGAACAATATCTACGCTTTATAATAGCATGTTGAAGCATACCATACAAAACAGGGTGTTGCATTATTTATCATTGTTGTAATATTATCTATTAAGTTAACTCCAAGAAAAATTTCATATGCACTAGCTACAGTATGGATTCTAGTACATGCAACTCTGTGCTTCTTTCCAACATATTCTCGTTTAACATATCGATATCTTTGCGTGTTTCCAGGATTTACCATTCGTCAACTTCTGTCAAATCAGCCGATATCTAAAATCCTTGTTCAGCCTGAACCTATTGTCTCTCAGTAAATACACTGGTGTGCAAAAACTAAGGACGAAGTCGAAAAATTAGCATATCAGCTGAACGAAGAGGCAGAGCGGACAGAAAGAAAAATCAGGAGATTAAGTAAGGTGATGTACGGTAGCACATGCGCAGATATGCAGGTAGACGTAATGGGGGAGTGTCTGAGTAGTATAAAGCATGTTGTCAGTGTAAGATCAGTATTTGCAGCATGCAAAAGCGAAAAGATCACATCGGCCGGCTTCTGGATTTTATTTTCTACTCTCTCGCCAGTTTTCAAGGGACTTATTTGAGATAATTTTCTTCTTTTTCCTCTCTCCCTGCTCCCTCTATGGGATTCATACAGGAACCTTTCAACACCATGCCCATTGTGGACTTCCTTCAGGTTTACAGGGAAGACTGCAAACGCAGTAGAACCCCTGTATAACTACATCTGTATCAAAGTATCAAAGATCAGTATTTCTGGCAAAGAGATTGCACGCCGTATAGCAGTTAAAATCACACCGAGTTGCTGCCTCAGCGACAAATGGCGAATAATCAATCTGCTAGACGACATCTGGATGCTTTTACCCGAGGTCGAATCATTGGGAAGTTGGAGGAAGGCCGCAGTGTGACAAGTGTGGCTGCAGAGTTCGGAATTGCTCACAGCATCGTTTCACGACTTTGGAGACAATTTCAAACTACAGGAACAGCTATCCGGGGGTTTAGTAGTGGTCGTCCACGAGGAACCACACCCGCAGATGACCGGTATATTGCCTTACAGGCCAGAAGAAACAGGCGGCAGACAGAGGAAGAAATCGCTAGACACACGACACAGGCGACTGGACGACCGATATCGCGTTTTACCGTGGCCAGAAGACTGCACGGTGGTGGTCTGTTTGCACGACGCCCTGTACGGTGTGTACCTCTAACGCCTGCCCATCGGAGAAGGCGTTCTCTGTGGTGCCGGGAACACCGGAATTGGAGAGACAATGAATGGGGACGAGTACTCTTTACAGATGAGAGCAGATTTAGTCTGAGTTGCGATTCTAGACACATACACATCTGGACAGAGCGGGGAACACGCAATAACCCCTTCAACATCATCAAAAGGGACTGTTTTGGAGGTCGCGGAGTTCTCGTTCGAGCAGACATAATGCTTGGTAGCCGGACCGACCTTCATATCTCCCAAGGAGGTTCGTCACCTGGGACTGCTATTGTAACGAGGTTCTTCTTCATTACATGCGTCTTTTCACAAGGGCTATGGGTCCTCAGTTCCTCTTCATGGACGACAACGCTCCACCTCATCGCACAGTTACTGTCGAAAAGCTGTTGGAGAGTGAAGATATTGAACACATGGATTGGTCGGCAAAGTTTCTGGATCTAAATCCCGTCAAGCATGTACGGAACTTACTAGGGAGACCCGTAGCAGCACGCAACTTATCTCCAGTAACGATTCCGAAACTGCGATTGGTGCTACAAGAGGAACGAGCAGCAGTGTCTCAACAGCTCATTAACAACCACATATCCAGCATGCACAAATGATGTGAAACCTGCCTAGCAGTCAGGGGAGATCATATCCCCTGTTAAAGACCGGATGTTTCTTTCTGGACACCCATCACAGGGATGTTTCGGCCTTCAGTCGCATTGAGCTCCATGCTACTTTTTCAATAAAGCTTCTTTTTATCTCTCTGATTTCTCTTTTAGTAAGTGTTACTTACATTACTCATGTCCTTACGTATTGGAGATCTTACGGTATTAAATGTGTTGATTTGGAAAGCTTTTGTGCAAAGTTATATTGAAAAAACCGTCTCGTCCTTAATTTTTGCACACCAGTGTAGTCAGTCTTGCCCATTTGCGTTATGTTCTGACAATACTTTCTTTGCACCACTACAAGCATGTTATTCAGAATCAATAAAAACTGTAAATTTACCGAAATTTTACACTTAACCGGTAATTTTATAACACTGCCAATTAAAGTCGGTTTATCAATGCAATCTGTCTGTATTTTTCCTTTCAAAATATTTATTGAGATTAAAAAAAAAAAACTGAAATTTTCAGATTTTATATTACACCCAAAGAGGCTTTTTTTTTTAATGTTTTGTGTGTTACCTGTATTTATTAAATGTCATGTTCTTCGTACTTAACCATAAAATAACCATAAAATTCAGTTCAACAGCAATATCGCAAAATAATTTAAAAAGATTATATCTTTAGAATTTCCGATACACAGTCTCGCGCACTGGTGATAAAAATGTTTTTTAATGTATTTAATAATTCTCCTCCCCCGTACAGTGTTGCCATTGCTTGCTTTGAAATCGTTGTTTCTTAATCAAAAACTCATAAATGCTTTACAAAATATGAAACAGATAATAAAACAAGTTCTAAATTTGCGCTTTCAGATGCCCATATTCGGGTGGAGACGTACGTTACTCAAAATTTGATGGCTGTACGTACCGTTATTTTATCACAATGCGAGAAACATACATAGTGAACCGCCGTTTATAGTAAAATGCCAAAACGAAATTAATATCCCTTCTGGGCTAATAATACAAAAATAAGCAGTTTATTGAAAAAATATAAGTTGTTATAAAAACATATCAAAAGAAATTGCATTTTGAATATAAAATAATGTAACGTCAGTGCTCCCCCCCCCAAAAAAAAGCAACTCTAAGACAAAAAATTCTTCCTACTACATTTGTAGAGTTGCTATTGTAATTGGAGCTAGTTAAAGTACTGCCGACCGAACTAAACTAATAGTGAGTTATAGCTACGTTTTAAGCTGCGTACAGACGACCGTATAAAGGGCATAAGTGGTTTAAGCCGAGCTGCGTTGCCAGGCAACCAGTCTCTGTGTTACGTCACAAAATCTGGTTTAGGGCTCTTGGTATAAAGTTCGAAGTTTTCAACTGTATCCCGACTTGGGATAAGCGTCGACCAATCAGAGCGAACGCGCGAAACCTGAATGATACAGGCTTAGACCCTGTGTCGCGGGTAAGAACAGAATTACCGCATTTTATTCCTTGTGACTATAACTCTGTGACATTTACGTCGCCGTCTGTCTAGTGTTTCCTTATAGATATGTTGCACTTTAAGAATTTATATTGTCTTACATTGTTTTAAATAACTGATTTCTATTTGAATTTCCTGTGTTTTAATTCTATGTTCTAATTGAAGATTAATTTTGTTTTCATTAGAAGTCAACACAAGTAAAATTTCGTTTCGGTTCCGAACGAAAATTGTTTACGTGGCAAAATGTTGTTTTTATCCTGATTGATATATGTTTCCGGTGTGGATAATTCTTTTAGTATTTTTATACCTGTATTGCTATGTGTGAAAGAGTTGTGTGTTTTGTTTTATTTTATGAATAATATTAACGAATATTTTCTTTTCCTCTTTGAGAATAGAAATGATTTAAAAATTGAAAAGGTTTTTATCTAGTATATAATTTAAACTGTGCCACTAATGTTTTATTTTTATTCGATAAGAATACTTCTTTTGAATTAATATTTAGTTGCCGTTGTTCTGAAAAGGTATTCTAATACTTCCTGCATTTTCGAATTGTGAGTTTATAAAAATTTTAAATTATTATTTTGTAATATTTAAGAACAACTTATATATATTATTGTGTTTTTCAAAGGTAGCTATAGTCGAAAATTAATTTCTTAGAGCATTTAGAATTTTGCAAACATCACATGGCAATAATGAACAGTATCTAACAGTATCTAATAGAAGATTTATCAAAGTTAAAATTCTATTTTTGGGATTTTTATGTTTACTAAATTTGTGTATTTTATTGTCCATTGGCAAGTGTACCAATCTTTGTAAAATGAGGGTTTCGTTTTCGAAGTAATCTCAGATTAATGATTTCTTTCGATGTTGTTTTTCAAATATTATGTAATTATTAGGAGTATTTTAGAAATTCATAAAGTTTCTGAACATATAATTTTTCTTCAAACAAATACTGAACTTTTCAACGAACATTGAAAGTACGATAATATGGCATTTTGGGGACTAGCCTGGAAAAAGGATTTACAAGTGTTAGCCACAGTACTGGGTCTGCCGGTCTCAGATAATTTGAAAGTGATTCAACTGAAAGAGGTAATTACGAACTCAGACAAAAGAAATTATTAGACAGTTAAAGTATGAAGAGAGATTCGGGAAGAATCTGTTGACCAGCATAACTAATGAAAGAAAAGTGGCTGAACAAGCAGCTGAAAATGATAGGTTAGCGTTAGCTGAAAAGGAAAATCTTTCGCTTGAAAAAAAAGCTGCTGAAGATCAACGAATTGAGAAGCAGCGTCTGTTCAAGTTGGAAAAATTAAAACTTCAACTGGAGTTGCAAAAACATTTCTCAGAAGGAAGTGATAGATCAGGGAATAGATCAACTCAAAATTGATATTCCTAAAGTTGACCCTAAATTTAACCCTAAAGAAGACGAAATTGGATTGTATTTGACAATTTTTGAAAGTCAATTAAAAATTTTAAGTGTTCCAGAATCAAAATGGGTTTTTGATCTGATCAGTTCATTGCCAACAGAAATAGCACAACTTATTACTAGAGAAGATGAAAAAGAATCTTAAAATTAAGGAAATGCTTCTTAAGCGATACAGGTTACTGCTGACCGTTTCAGACAGTTTTTTGAGCAACAGAATAAAAACCCAGATACAACTTGGAGAGATTTCTACTTTGGAATAAGATCATACTTTGAAGGATGGATAACAGAACTTAACATTAAAGATCTTCAACAGCTTAAAACCTAATTATTAGCAACCAAATTAAGAAGAAAACATCTTCCGATTTGAGAGAACATTTCATGGATAAGTGGGAAAAA
>KK118947.1:41287-93750 GCA_000611955.2 Stegodyphus mimosarum
TGATGGAACTCGTTGGAATTAGCAGAGAAGTTCGATGCGTATGAAAATATTCGTCATGGATTAAAGAAAGCTTCAGCGCCATCTAACAAACCAAATTTTAGGTGGGTTCCCGACATCAGATAGAAAATCGAAGTCCACTGCGATATCTAGGGTAGCTAGCCACGAGAAAACAATAGGAATTATAGTTTCCAAGAACACGAACACTTCAATAGAAAAAAGTACCATCCGCTGTTATGGGTATGGAACTTCTCGATACATACAATCTAAATGTCCTACCTGCTCAAGATCTAAAGGAGAAGCAAAAGTGTTCTTAAATAATAATGTCAATTTGTTTACTTTCGAATCACCTACACCTACATCCAGTTTTATTGTCCTTAAAATTTGTGGAGTAAAAGCTGCTGTATGTGCTGATACCGGTGCGTCACACGCTATCGCTGGAGAAACGTTATACCATATGCTGCAAAGAAAAAAAGTAATGTTTAAGCTTAAACACATTTCTTTGATGCTCGCTGATGGAACACAGAACAACGTAGTTGCCTTGACTACGGTTATAGATCTTAATGTTGAAGGTAAAGTGGTACCTACAGAACTAATTGTTTTACCTGAAGCAAAAGGAAACAGAACACTGTTAGGCACAAACTTTCTCCAATCTGCTGGGATTATCTTAGATGTCCTCAACGGTACTTGGCATTTCTGTGAAAATCCTCACGTCCAACACCCTATCTACAAGGTGATTTCCAAAGCTGACAATTCTACATTCATTTCTGACTCTCAGACAAAAACTGTGGAAATTACCAATTCAGTTAAAGTTTCCGAAACATCCTCTTCAGTAAGTCTTCGAAGCGACGAAGGCAAACATCTAAATACAGAACAATGTACTCAACTAAATCTTTTAACGCAAGAAATTCAAGAGTTGCTTCGAGCCAGGGTTAGACCCAACCCCATATAGTGAACATCGTATTAATACTGGAAATAATCCACCAGTTGCAGAATCTCCCTACAAAATAAATCCTGCAAAAAGAGAATTACTGAAAAAAGAATTCGATTCTCTCCTAGCTAATGGTATAATCGAAGACTGTGAATCTTCTGTTGTTTTGGTGCCTAAGCCGAATGGTAGCCTGAGACTTTGCGTCGATTATTGCAAATTAAATGCCACCACAATTAAACTAAATACAGACACGTACCCTTTACCCCGCATAGACGATCTTCTCACAGAAGCAAAGTCAACGGCCTATATGCCAACCATCGATCTTAAATCAGGGTATCATCAGGTCAAAATACATGAAGTTGATCAAGAGAAAACAGCTTTCATTTGCCCATTTGGGACATATAAATATTTGCGCATGCCTTTTGGATTACGAAATGCGCCCGCAACTTTTCAACGCCTGATTGACAAATTTAAAGCAGGCCTAAAGAACTGTTTCCGAATGACTTTCTTTGTTTAAACTCCAGGCTAACAGAGAAAAGTGTCATTTTGCATGTGACCGAGTTAAATATTTAGGTCACTGGATAACCACGAATGGAATTGAAGTGGACCCTGAAAAGGTATCCTCTATTCAGAGAATCCCTGTGCCAAATAATGTAAAAGAAGTTCAGTCCTTCCTGCAAACTTGTTCATGATTCAGTAGATATTGTTACGGATTTCATATTTATTTGGCTATTTATTTATAATTGTAGTTAAAATTGTTTTATTTTCCCGTGCAATGTGGCGCGTGACGAATTGTAAGAGAAAGTGAAAACACAAGAGTGCGCGCATTTAATATTAAATAAATAAATATCTCGTAATTGCTTTTATAATCCAGAAAAATCCAGAAAATAAAAGAATGATCTCGTGCTAATTCAAAACCTTATAAAACCGAATTTAAACACTCATCTCAGTTGTAGTTCTAGCTGTTTAAAGCGAATTGCTGTTTGTTTACTTAATGCTGTTATTGATTGTAGCGATTTTGCTATGAGATAGAACTAGTTTATCTGTTTTGAATTGAGTTATGCTAAACGTTTGAGATATTGTGATATTGTGCGAATATCTCTGAAGAAATATTTCAGCATTTTGATTTATTTCTTGTGGAAAGAATAAATTTTTGTTAACTTTTTAACGACTTATGCATTCAATGCATAACGAACCCGTACGCACGCAACAATTTTTGGTGTCAGAAGTGGGATTGAATGCCTTTAACTAGAGCAATGGAAAAACAATTAAGGCATATTATGGCAGCCTTTGCTGCATTTAAAGAAGAGATTAAAGCTGTTCAAGAATCCGTTAAAGATGAGATGAAAGTAGGTCAAGAAAAGATGGAAACTGGTTAAGAATCTGTTAAAAAAGAAATGAAAGCCGTTCAGGAAAAGATGGAAGAATCTGTTAAAGGTGAAATGAAAGCTGTTAAAGAGGAGATTACCTGTATAATAAAAAAAGGCTCTAGTGTAGAATTGCGTGCCCTTTCGATTGGGGAAAAATTTTGTTCAGTTTTGGCGATGAAACTCCATTTCTGGTTACCATGAGAGTTTTAACTTGGTTTTAGCTTCTTGAATTTTTAAGTGAAAATAAATCGATGTGCACATGGACAATGTCAAGACAATGTGCAGTGACTAGTATGCGCAATTCTCTGATTTTTTTAAGTGAAAATAGGTCGATGTGTACATGGACACGGAGTTTGTGAAATTCTTTGACTTCTTATTTCGGTTTTGTGTAGCGGCCATCTTGAAATTGTGCCTTCCTGGGCCGATCTTGGCGTCAAAAAAGAATCGCCAAAAAACAAGAGGCACCCAATTGTAAACTTTTACCGAAAACAAATTTGAGTGTACGGAACGCAGAATAGACCTCGTTGAAAATAAAGTTGGACAAATTGAAAAGAACGTTTCTTCTGTCAAGGAACAAATAGATGAGAGAATATCTGCCGTGGAACAAAAAATCGATTACAGGGTTTTCTTCTGTGAAAGAACAAATAGATTAGAGAGTTCGTGCCGTGGAACAACAAATTGATGACAGGGTTTCTGCTGCCGTCGCCAAAGAAGTTGACCCTTTAAAGAAGTGCATAGAGATAGCAGGAAACAATTCGGATGGTTTTAAATTTTTCCCCATGCCTGCTCGGCACTCTCTGAAGCTATCGACATATGATAGGAAGACCTCCTGGCAAGTGTATAAGACACAATTTTCTATAGTTGCAGATGCGAATGGATGCGATTCCCAAGCTAAGGCCTGTAATCTCGATGCTTCCCTGAGAGCAGACGCAGCGGATATCCTTCAGACTCTTCCAGAAAACCAGAGACTAGACTTCGAAGCTCTATCCGGCGCACTGGAACTGCGGGGAGAAATGTTTGAAAACTACAGTAGCCTTCAATTAAAATCCCGTTAACAAAAGCCCACTGAAACACTCCAGGAGCTGGCCACGGATGCTGAAAGGCTGTCCCATCTCGCCTTTACGGAGTGTCCGAGAGAAACAAGGGAAAGCCTGTGCCTGCAGTACTTCATCCACGGCATCCGGTATCCTAAAATACAGAAAGCACTGCGAATGGCTGATATCAAGGACTTGAAAAGCGCTCTAGTGTACGCCATGAAATTCGAGGAGCACAGCAAGCCACTCGTAGAGACCGCCACCCAATCAGAGTTGCTCACGTACAAGAACCAGTGGATCAAATGACTGCTCGCCTAGACAATTTAACCAGAAAAGTGAATGGCTTAACACGGAATATTGGTGACAAGAAACCGACCGTGAAGTGCTGGAAATGCGGTGCTGAAGGGCACATACGAAAAAACTGCAGAACACCTTATCTCGCGAAGTGGAGGTTGCCAGATAATGAAAAGCCCCGATTTAAAACACTTCAGATTTCTGCAGTGAGTGCCGCCAGTAACGGACTTTTCATCATGGGACACATCAATGGAGTTCCTTGTAATATAACCATCGATACAGGAGCCAATGTTACCATCATTCGAAAAGCAAACTCATCTGGACGCCGCCCTGTGTTGCCCTCCAGACTGTCTCAGGCGAGAAGATCGAAATCGACGGAAAATTAAACGTTTGGAACATCAAGTTTGGAAGCGACGCTTACTATCACACGGCATATGTAGCAGAAATTACAGACCCTTGCATACTCGGTTTGGACTTTCTAAAAAAATATAATTTTTCCTTGGACTTTAAAAATAACGAAATGCATTCTGCTTCTGAGCACATAACCTTATTCGGGATTAATGAGGAAGGAGTGAAATCTATCCACAAAATCATAGCTCAAGACGATATCATAATACCGGCAAGAACAGAAATTTTACTTCCTGGATCCATAGCTGAAAATAGAAATTTCCGTTACGGCGTAATGGAATATCCCAAGAACTGTAATAGCTCTAAAGAGTACTAATAGTCTCAGCACTCGTCGACCTGTCGAGGACCGTTATCCCGGTGAGAGTTGCCAGTGTAACTGACACTGCGAGAGTTATTAAGAAAGGTGAAGTGGTTGCAGAATGTATTCCAGTAACCAGCGTTGAAAGAAAAAGTCCAGAAACCGTGTTTTCAGAGAGCGTTATATCGGAGTTACTGCAGAATGCGCAATTAAACGCTGATGAAAGGAATGCTGCCGAGCGTGTCATTAAAGATCTTCAAGATGTTTTCTTCCGCTCGTCTTCTGACGTGGGTCGAAACAGTTTGGCTCAACATAGAATCAATACTGGTGATCATCCACCAATCAAGAAACATCCAAGACGTCTGCCGATTGCGAAAAGCACTTAAAAGATTTTGGTGGCCCTACATATATTTACTCCAGATTTTTCTTCATCCCTTCTGTCTCTCTTTCAGTTTTGGTTTAGCTGCACCATGCATTCCACGGTAAAATCAACAATGGAAAATACTTTGGTTCCTCCTTTCCTGAATACATAAGAATCTTTTTGTGAAGCCGCGTTTCTTTGATACCCTAAAGCAGGTACTTATATTGCTTAATGGTTAATCCATCCCTGCATTTCTACTATACATCAGAATGTATTTAACTTTTAAAATATACTTAACGTATGTCATGCATATAAAATATTAAACTTCATTCCACATACTACAGTTCAAAAGATTACTTTATTTACTTTTACTTATTTTTACATCACATGTAGAGTAACTGCTCTTATTTGCTTAGAAATCACATCGAAATTTTCTAATCATTAATGTCTTTCGGACTAAAGTAAAAGAGTCGAGTTTAACACACAAACGTAAAATCCTTAAATGCAGACACATACATTAAACATAAAAGCTTTTTCGCTAATTTGAATATCCTCATTTGAGGCAAAAACTAAGGATATAGCAGCAACTTGTACAGTTACATAACATTAACTGAATACTTAAAGAAATAAATTTTCAGCTATCTTCTGCTTTTGTGGACTTCGCCATGCGATTCTCGAGTAAATCTGACCAAGCTGGATAGGTGCTGGTCTTGCAGGTTCGAATCCTTCCCTCCGGATCGTCAATGCCGATCTTAGATCGGCGGCCACCCACGTGCTAATTAAATTTGGCTCCCTTTTTTACAGAAATATGTGTGATAATCATTTGGCCGCCCTCGTGCTATGCATCATCTAGGCTCCCGCTACGATCGGCCCTGAGGCTGGTAATTGTCCTTGTTATGTGGTAGGATTTTCCGCTTCTGCACATTATTCCTTATACTTGTGAATTTCCGCTGGCCTTCCGGATATCCAGCTGAAGCTGATCGTTTCCTTTGTACTCTCCTTCCTGTAGGCGATCTACCATTTCTCGATTTTTCTGCTGGTTCTCTTGAATTTTGACCTTTGAATTGGTTTCTCTTCCAGTAGCGTTTCATAGCGTAGATTTCAGCTTGGTTGACCTGTCATTTTTATGTTGTTACAAGATTGCTGCTGAAAAAAAAACGCTTTCCTTCCTGTCGTTGTTTCGTACTCGAATGATCGCAACACCTCAGGAATCTGAACTTTTCATTAAATCTTGGACAAAGTCTTTGTTTCCTTCTTTCTTCTTGGTCCCCGTTCTCTGTAGTTTTTCTTTTGGAAGCATCATCGAACCTCTTCCCTTTTTTTCTTTTTCGAAACACGGAATCTCTTCGTTTTTCCTTTCACGTCTTGTAACACGGACGCCATCGCTGAATCAACCGCATTCTTTGATGGCCCTTCTGCGCTCAAGCGATTTCAAGGGGAAAATCAAGTCATTTCCGTAATACATCTTTTATCAATGGCATATCAGCACGCTCATAGTAACCTTTCAATTGATCCACATTGGCTTTTACGGCTTTATTATTTTGTTCTTCTAACCATTTCACCATTCTATGAAGCTCAAATACTTGCTTCTTTTTTCCCCTTCCAACGATAAACGTTTTGCATCTGTAACTTACAAATATTCTCTTCCATCTTTCGGCAGCTATTAGGATCCTATTTAGAGAACCGCCTACAAATCTCTCTGCCCAGGAGCAAAATTTTTTTTTATGTTTCTTAGTCTCTGATCTGATAATTAACAAAACTGATCCCCTGAAATCAGGCATCTAAATGAGAAACAGTTTATTTGCAATGCCAGCTGAAGGGGAGCGGAAGTGCATTCCTATTTCCTTCTTTGTAAATGAACTTACCTTTGTGCGATCCTTATACAACCCGGTTCCGTAGAAAGAGTAGAATTGAGAAGAAAGCGTACCAGTTAAGTAATCAATCACTTCCTTCCATTTTCATTTATTCTAGGGGTTTAGAAAATACGAAGTGACGAGTCTTTGGGGTAACGATCCAGGCCACATTTAACTCCAACGAATGTGTGGCGCATTAAATTTTGCAGCCTGTTTATGAGGAGTGGCTGCTGACATCTAACAGACGCACTTATCCGAAAAAAGTTCGGATACTGACCTTTAATGAATGCGCTAGAATTATAGTTTCGAGAATCATTTCTGAAGTATCACCACCAACTGCAGCTCAAGACTCGAAAGAAGAAAGCAGGAGAGACTCTTTAAGAGCTGGCAACTGACGTCCAAACATTAATACAGCTGGCATTTTCGGATTGTGGCCTTGAAATTAGACACATTGGGACATACTGCTGAAAGCGGTGGCAAAACTGACGAAAAGAAAGGACGGGATGGAAACATCCGAGATAAAATGGAGTAATGATAAAAGTAAGATGAAGTATTAGAACTGTAATGGTGATGGACATCTACGGAAAGAGTCTTAAGTGCTTTCAGTTCAAAAGATGAAAAATATTACCAAGAGAAAAGCAGCAGGGAAACTAATAAACGGTCATCTCGATGAGCAGAGGTTATATGGGAAGTGCCCCATTCAACGTTCTTTGACTATCTTCTTTTCACGACAGATGTGAAAGTCTGTGCGTGGAAGGAGAAATCAATAGTTTTTTATCCTGTAGGATAGTAGACACCGGAGCAAATGTGACTATTCTGGGAGTGAATACAGCCTGGAGTTTGAAGGGGCATCTTCTGTATACGACTCTATCCTTGAATCTACAAATCTACAATACAAACAAACAAACTTCTCTACAAACCTTCTTCTATTGGAGAGAAATGCTAGTGCAACGAAAAATGATAGCCATATCAAGTTTGAATCTACTGTACTAATTTATGTGACTGATATAGTTCAGCCATACATCCTTGGATTGAACTTCCTAAAGAAATATAGATTTTGTTTAGATGTCAAGAATAATGAATTGTGTACAATGAAAAAATACTAATGTTTGGAGTGGATGAAAATGGAATGAGCTGCTGTAGAATAACCGCACATATTAGTATTACTATCCCTTCAGGAACGAGGTGCTTCATCAGCGATGTAGTAAAATATCACGAGAAGTTGTGCTTGGGGCGGAGGTATTGATTTCTCAAAGGAAATTACACGTTCGAAAGGACTTTTAATTGGGGTTGCCCTTGTGGACTTAGAAAAGAAAATATACCGGTGAGGATTACCAACATAAGTGAGAGGGCTCGTACTTTCATGAAAGGAGAGGAAATAGTTTCATGTTCTCCTGTAATATCGGGGAAGTTCTGTCGATCAGAAAGAGGCCACCTGAATTACAGCATTTAACTGAAAGTACAGAATTAAATGCTAAACAGATTCAAGCTGCAAATCATGTAATGAAGAATATACCCTTTTGGATGGTCATCAACGAGCTTAGTTCGAATTACAAACCAAAGACTAACATACATCGTGAATACTTGGAAATAAAGAACTGCTTACTCTCAATACCGCCAAAAGGTTATACATGTGTTCTTAACCTCACCTCTTGTCATTGGTCGCGCAAATATGAAACAGCACAGGCATCTATGTAGCAAAATCCTTGATCTCTTCCATTCGCGAAACAAGAGGAAGTTGGGAACATCTAAAACGATGCAGGATAGTGACATTAGCGAGCCATCGTACAGTCCTTGTGCATCACTTATCATCGCAGTTGGGAAGAAAAACGAGTCTACGCAGATTTGTTTCTACACTTTGGAATTGAAGAACGGCTGCTGGCAAGTAAAAAGAAACAAGTAGAAAGATCGATAGAAGAATGCATTTACTACCAGTCATGGTCTCTGGCAGTTTAAAGTAATGTCTCTTGTAAACTAGGCAATGCTCCAAAGACATCTGAACGTCTGATGGAGACAGCTCTAAAAGGACTCTTATAGGAAGCCTGCTTTTTGTGTATCTAAACAATTGTTAGGCGCATTTCTGAAGAACATTTAGAAAATATCTGAAAAGCACTACAGAAGACCAGAGAAGATAACTTATGAGGACTTAGTTTTCTGTGCATCATTTTTGGAAACATAAATACAGTCTGTAATCGGGTTCTTATCCTCAAGTTCTAAGTCCTGAACTGGAACAGGGAGCGGAAGGTACGCTATGTTCTGATGTAACTGCTGGACTGCATAATAACTTCACGTGAAGGGATTTGAAATCCTCTTTTATTAAATCACTATTAAATACAAACTTCCCAACTCGGGAGAGATACAGAACGTAAAAGACCGCACTTGGGTCGAACTTAACAATCAAATAAATTAAAATAAATACCTAAATAGAAATTAAATTAAACTTTGCTTCGCAGAGCGATTCGCGGAAGTTGGCCTCTCAGTAAATGGTGCGTAGCAAGATATACTAATACTAGCGCACTTCAAATTGTTTTACAATGCAATCACGTAGTAAGCACTATGGCTTATAAATTTAAACTGCTAGCTGGTCAGACGAACGTTGAGCAGAGTAACCGTGGTCTGAGTCTAAGCTCTCTCACAATAAGAGGTTTCTACCTCTGGCTTAAATAGTACTTCGCTGTACTTCAAAATTAGCATAAGCTGAAAACGCGCGCTTCTTCTGACAGGAAGTTGAAACAGAGAGGAGATAGAAAGATTTAACTTAAAATAAAACTTGGTTAGTTTAACTAAAACCTTACAAACTTAAAGCTCAGTCCTTCGAAGTGTAAACTATTTCATCGAGATCCTGTTGGTCATATTACCTCTGCCAAAGGTGCACGCACAAATCCTGAGAAAGTCAAAGCTGTTTGTGACTGGTGTCGCCCTTAAGATGTTTTTTCAGTTAAGAAGCTTTTTCGGCCTCTGCACTTTCTACAGAAGGTTTTTCACAAATCTCAAGACCTTTACACTGCCTAACAAAAGAAAAGCAAGGGTTTTCGTAGACTGAAAGTGTGAAGAAGGATTTAAAATCCTGAAGGATACTTTGACTTCCGCGCCATATGTTGGCTTATCTCCAACCAGAATACAACTTTGTTCTCGATACAGACATCAGCAATGTAGGACTTGGAGCTGTTCTTTCACAGAAAATTAATGGCATGCAGTACGTTATTACCTATTTTAGTAAAAGTCGCTGTAAACAAGAAAGAATTTACTGTCACCAGGAAAGATTTGTTAGCCATCCTGAAGGCAGTAGAACATTTCTACCACTATCTCTGAAGCTAAAAATTCCATTTTCACACCGACCATGCCTCATTAAATTTGTTGCTTAATTTAAAAAATCCGGACGACCAAGTGGCTAGATGGATACAGCGGTTTCAGGAACATGACATGAAAATTCGATATCACAAAGGAACTTCTCATGGGAATGACAATGGACTCTCAAAAAGACCTTTTGCAGAAAAGTACATTGTTCGAAAGCCGACTTAAAATATGGCTTTGAAGTTCCAGTTGTCAGGAAAATTAACAGATTCTTTAACTTCAGAGACTCATCCATAGAACAGTGAAGAACTGAGAAAGGTCCAAATGGAAGATCCTAAATTGAGGCTATCATCGGAATTAATGAAAACATTGAATGAGAAACCCAACTAGCAAGAAATGGCACCGTTTAGTCCGACGACGAAAAGGTATTGGGCTTCATGGAATTCACTTGCAAGATGAAGTTTTCCACCACAAATGGAAAGCTAACGACGCAAGGAGTTTCAAACTGCAACTCATTTTACCGAGATCTTGAGTGCCTATTGTTCTGCCAGAGCTTCATAGCCACACTTCTGGAGACCCTTTTGGCATAACGACGACATTACAAAGTTCGTAAACGTTTCTTCTGGGACAAAATAAAAAAAGAAAAAACACATGTAGAAAAGTGGTGCAAATCATATGAGAAATGTGAAATTCGAAAAGGTGATGCCTATTTGAGGGAGATTACTGCGCTACATTGTGGGAAAACCATTCAAGAGAATTATTTTGGACATTCTGGAACCTTCACCTCGTACAACTTGAGGGTAAAAAACACATCCTATTTGTCATTGACTAGTTTAGCAAATGGCGGGAAGCTTATGCCATCCCTAAACTGCTGCAGAAGTCCTAGTGAAGAACTGGGTTTCACGATTTGGAACGCCTCTTTTTATTCTTTCTAACCAAGTAGCACACTTCACATCATCCATATTTTAAAGATTTCGTAAAATTCTCGGAATGGAGAAAAATCAACCGTTCTATAACATCCGCAGTCGGACCCCATGGTGGAGAGATTTAAGCGAACAATCCTGGACCACCTCTCTCTCTTTGTATTTGAACTAAAAACTGTCATTATTCCTGATAGTGTACAGGAGTGCCTTTTATGAGAACACTGGATTTCAGCCATGGCGAATGATTTTTGGCTGTGATCTTCGTCTGCCGGGCTACCTGCTCTTCGGACGACCGCCGAACACGCCTTCTTCGCTTGGGCAATATATGGATGTCCTCCAGGCGCATTTAGACATTCATAGGTTCGCCAGGCGGAAGTATGAACACAACCAGAAAAGTAGACGAGATCAAGTCGACGGAGGAAGAATTCAAGGAGGGAGATCAAGTCTGGCTCTACAACCCGAAGCGAGGATTCTACTGTTTGATCAAGAAACTGAACGACATAGTGGTGCAAATACAAAGAATTCTTTCTTCTAAACCTAAGGTAGTACACTACGATAAACTTGCACTTTATTACGATAATGATAATTAGTTATCCCTGATCTTTGGGACTGCACTGCCTGGAAAGTGCAGTCCTTAAAGATCGGGCGATGTTATAAATTTTTTAATACTTTTTTTATTGGATCTTTGACTTTTTTGTTCTTGTAATATTTTGCATTGTTTTATTTATTTATTTTTACAACAGTGACTTTATCTTTTATTCCAAAATTTTTTAAATTGCAAAAATAGGTCAAATAGAACTTGAGATACAAGCAAATTCGTTCCCAAGGGGCCTTGGTAACAATTTTTACCACCAAGTTAGAGACATTTGGCGATTTGGACCTATTCAGCGATTTTCTGGGAAATTCACGAAAGCACATTTTGAAAGCCCTAGGACTGATTGTGCAAAAGTTTCCAGAGCCCATGCTATAAGAGTATAAATGCGGGTCGGAGTTCAGTTGTGAATCAGCTGTGAGACCTTGTGGTTAGCTGAACCACGGGTTAAGGTTTACTTTCAACAGCACGCCGATGTCGCTGTGACAGTGTCCGTATTTTGTGACGGCACATTGTGTCTTTTATGCGACGCCAATCTGTGACGTTAGTGACGTTGCAATGTCTTAGTGTCCCTATTTTGTGACGGCACATTGTGACATTTATGCGACGCCAATCTGTGATGTTTATGGGATATCATGTTGTGACGCCACATACTGACGTTGATATGTAGTCTGTCTGTCTATTGATGTAACGTCACACTTTTACACAACGTCACTGAGAGACATGAATGTAACATGACAAAGTGGCATGAATGTAATATAGAAAAACATCAAACACCAAATACAATTAAAACAATTATAAAACAACTTTTAGAAAAAATAATTAAAAATAATTTATTAAAATTAATTTTTCGGTACACAAAATTAAAAGTTTCGTTTCGGTCCGACTCGGCAAAAAGACAATGAAGATGCAGAAAGACTTCATTCACTATTCTGCTACGTTTCAAATGTAAAGAAATATGGCTGCTATGGTTAAAAAAATTAGCACTTAAACAACTTTTAAATTGTTGATAATTCTACTATTGCATGCTCATTAACTAAGGCATTAAAACCTTAGCTGGAAGATAAGAACAACATAATTCAATCATTCTTAAAGCCAGAAATGCACAATTTAGTAACATATAAGAAAAAATCTGATGTGCACACCACATGACTTCCTTGTACGGAATATTAAATTATACGTATTTTACGTTTCATTTAAACTTTTGCATTGAATTAAATCTACTTCGTCGATAGCGTCTAAACCGCAACAGAATAAATGCACTCTTTAAAATTCACTATATTAGTTTACCACAGCGACACTCTAGTACTACCTTCACTTAACAGCGTTACATCGCATTCATTTTACACAGTCCAGACACATTAATGTGACCATCTGTCAAAAGCCAGAATAACCACCTTTCGCAGAGCGGACTGCTGCGAGACGTGCAGGAAGAGAGTCACATAGGTCCCTGAAGGTGTTCTCTGGGATGTTGAGCCATGCCGACTCTAATGCCGTGGCCAGCTGCGCTAGATTACGCGGTTGAGGATCCATGGCGCGAACAACTCGATCGAGATGGTCCCACAGATGCTCGATTGGGTTTAAGTCAGGTGAGTTTGCTGGCCAGGGGAGGACGGTAAACTCATCCTGATGCTCTTCGAACCACGCACGTACACCGGCAGCTGCATGGCACCTCGCATTGTCCTGCTGGAAGATGCCATCATCCTGAGGAAAAACAATGCGCATGTAGGGGTGAACATGGTCCGCAAGGACAGATGCGTACTTGTATTGATCCATTGTGCCTTCCACAATGATCAGTGAACCTAGAGAATGCCAGGAAAACATTCCCCAGACCATAATGCTCCCGCCTCCAGCTTGGACCGTTCCGGCAATGGTTGCAGGGTGGTTCCTTTCAGAGGTTTCACGCCTTATACGCCAACGTCCATCTGTCCGATGGAGCATAAAACGCGATTCATCCGAAAACGCAACCTGTCGCCACTCAGTGGACGTCCAGCTGCTGTACTGGCGTGCAAATTCTAGCCTTCGCCGTCGATGAACAGCAGTCAGCATAGGTGCACGAACCAGGCGTCTGCTTCGGAGGCCCAGACGCAGCAATGTTCGCTGAATAGTACTTTGGGAGACACTTTTGGTAGCCCCTTGGTTCATTTTGGTGGTCAGTTGCTCAACGGTAGCCCGTCTATCTGCCCGAACGCATCTCCGCAACCGTCGTTCGCCTCTGTCATCTATGGCCCGTGGTGCACCACATTTGCCACGTCGCTGATTTTGGACAGTCCCATTTTGCCATGCACGGTACACTTTTACCACGGCGGCACGCGAACAGTTCACAAACTCAGCCGTTTCGGAAATGCTTCCACCCTTGGCCCGAAAGCCAATGATCATGCCCTTTTGGAAGTCGGATAAATCGCTTCGTTTCTGCATTACGCCAACGATTGAAATGTTTTCCGAAGCCCTCACACACCCTTTATATACGCTCAACTGCACTGTGCTGCCACCTGCCTTCTGTGACTGGTTATTTAACTCTGACATGGAAAGTACGTGGTGGTCACATTAATGTGACTGGACTGTGTATAACTCATCAGAATACACAAAAATTATGTACATTATCTGAAGAACTATGTAATCGTTGCCACATATTCTATTCAAATACTATAATAAATCTAAAACGATGTATAAAAGAAATTAAGCAAACAAAAAAAATTAATCAGCAAAATTAATTAAAAAGCAAAATTAATCGTAAAGAAAAAGGGAAAAAGAATAAAAAGAATGAAAGACAGTTTCTATACAGTTACATTTACACCTCACACTCAAAATGTCAAGTGACTACCCTGATGCAATTTTAATCTCAAAAAAAAAAAAAAAAAAAAATATAAAGTTAAAAACAGTGCAAAAAAATGCAAAACAAAAGTTCAGTTTTCAACATCTTAGTTTGCACAAAAATAAGCATAAAATTTAAACTTCCTAAATAATATCAAAAACTTCTTAATTCCACTCAAATCTACATTATATATATATATATATATATATAATGTAGATTTGAGTGGTTCATAGAAAGATCCACTTTGAAAAGTGTCAATTACATCATGTGTATGTTATATCAGCAGCTGACTGAAAGTGGTATCGAAACTGACAGGAATCTTCATGAGATTTCTGACAATACTGTGCTGTCCGATTCTGCTGACCTCATGAATTTGCATTACAGGTAATTTACATGAAGCTAATCTCCCTTTGAAAGGAGTAAGATCCTTTATAAAATCAGGTATTTCATGAAATTTTAAACTGTCATTCAACACAAAGGTAAGAGTTTCAAGATTTAAAATCGATCTATAACAGATTATACAAAACTGATTTGTCACTATTATCAGTGGAGAAAACAAAATCTTCTTCAGGTCCTTTTGAACAAAGGTAAATTTTTGACACAAACTTTATCAGTCCTTTAAACCACAAATTATCAGAACAGTAGCAATCACATATGGTTGCAGTTATGGCTTTGAAAAATGTTTGGGTATTTTCTCAAACTGTGTGCTTAGTACCGAAGAATGCAAACCAAAAGCTCTTTTAAAACGTTCAATTTCATTGTCATAGGGCTGACAAATTATAAGTTTCTGTATTCTTACTTAGATGCAGTTTTGATAGATCAATATTCTTTATTCTCATGATTTTCTTTTATTCGTATAATTTTTCAGTCGATTTTTCCACAATGTCAGCTTTTCTTTTTCTGTGACGATAAATTATAAGCATGGTATGCATCATAAATGCAATATACATTACCATCCTAAAAACATGCATTTGTCTACATAATATTTTATAGCATTATAAGACACCATGCATTTTGAAAATGAAACACTGCAAAAGTGATTCAACACAAAATTGAGGATAAGTTATAAAAACTTATAAACAATATATAACATTATAAGCATCATTGACAGAATTTAAATATTTACAGAAATTTTATTTAATATTGATTTTATGGGCACTTCTATAGCACAAGCATGGCCAACTTCTGTGGATGTATTCCAAAGTGATTCTGGGGTGAATTCCAAATTGAGCACAGAATGCAAGCTACACAAACATGAAGGAACACTTGTTTGAAAAATCAACTTCAGTTGCAAACACATGCTCCTCAATCCACTGCATTTTGGATACTGCGGGAAACCGACAGATGTATCCACCTCTGTGGTGTTCACGAAGTCTATCGCAATACAAAGAGTTAGTGACAGAAACTTCCACAACTGCAGTATTCAATCAGTCAATATCCCCACTTAACCCTTTCATAGGCCATTTATTTCTCTTTTAAATATCTCCCATTTTTTTATGCTTTATTATCAATTAAACGATAGCATTTAAGGAAATATATTTAAATTCTAGGGGTGGGAAGTATACTTCCCATGGAACCTTTTATGGTCATAGAGAAAATTCAATTTAATGACGATTATTTGCCATGAAAAGATGAGAAATATGTTGCAATGCACAAGGGTACATCACATTCTGCACACATATAGAAAGTCCTCTTTTCTTGGGCCTTTGTGCTACATTTCCTACATCGTCTATAGTTGGAAACCATCTCTGACATATGACTTCTCATGCTGGCTAAACGTACATCATCCGGAACTGCACGTTTTTTTGTTTGGAAGATAGCAGGACAACCTTTCCTTTTTTCTTCAGGAATATCCATTTATTAGTTGACGAGCTAATGCTATACGGAATGCTAGCTGGTCTAAACTACTGTTCCTTTTGTTTATTTGTCACAGTATAAAACTATTTACGATGCAAAGATCAATAAGAAAATAAAAAATACGATGCCACCACTTTACAGATCTTCTTATTTGGTATCTTTCTTTTCTTTGATCTTATTTCATTTTCGAAAATTTGCTTCCTCCTAAAAAGTGCTGCAATAGCAGCTGCATACTTTGCCTATGCGTAAATCAGGGCCTGCAGCCAGTCGTATTATTACATTACTAGACAGTTACTGGTGCAAAACATGCAAGAAATAAGTTAGTATTGTTACAATAAAAGCAATCTTTTCTTTAAAAAATAATATATTTATATAACAAATATATTATTTTTGAAACTAAATATTCTACTTTTTCATATGCACAAATGGCATGTGACTTTTATATATATAACACAATGGTATTTTCACGTTTCACTGTTAGGCCTATTATTTACTATTCAAATCAGATAATTACTGGCACAAAGTTAGCGGAAATGTAAGAAATAAGTAAATACAGTTACAATAAACACAGCATTTCCTTTATATCTCTTATAAACATACTATTTTTGAACTAAATATTCTATTTTTCCAACATACATATCGCACGTGGCTTTTATACATGATGCCATAGCATTTTCACTTTTCACCCATTATTTATTATTCGATATTACATAGTTACTGCAGAAATATACAAAACAATAAATCGTTATTATAATAAAAACAGTGTTTTACTTACAGTAGAATCGTACAGCAATGAAAATGTCAAATCAAAACAGGTTTCTCAGTGGAACAGATCTCGCACAATGCGTTCGAACTTTCAAAACAAATGTGCTAATTCTTTTTCAATCAATTGAACATAGCTGACAACACAATACTGAAGTGGGAATTAGTGTTCCAGACGTTATAATAGCAAAGCCAATATATTATAGTGGGTTTTGCGCTTCCCACAGGTGTATTTCCCTGGATCATGTAGATGGCAAGTAATCTTCCCAAGGCCCATGAAAGGGTTACGCATGATTTAATTCGCAATAATGAAAGAAGGCGATATCTTTGTTGTTGCGAAGCTTTATAACTCTATATTGACAACAAATCCACTATTCTGCTAAGTTTCAAATGTAAACAAATATGGCTGCTATGGCAAAAACATTATGCTTAGCCGCCTTTAAACAACTTTTAAATTGTTGATAATTCTACAACTATAACATGCAGGTTAGCTAAAGGCATAAAAACGTTAACCGGAAGATAAGAACAACATAGTTCAATCATTTTTAAAGGTTAGCTTATTCAATTATGGCAAAGTACACGAGGGCTATCTGCCTAAAGGGAGGAATGCCTTCGTGGAGGACTTTCTAAGGGAAACTGGCTCGTATACACGTTACACATAGGGAAAACCACGAAAACGCCAATCATTTTTAAAGAAAAGAAATCTATAATTTACAAACATATAAGTATAAAGATCCAAGTAACAGAGTGGATATATATATATTTAGGCGAGATACATACATACATACGTATATACGCACAGACGCCACGAAAAAATTTCTTCAGAATCCATTTTAAATCAGTTTTATAATTTTTTGGGAGCAAAAGAGTCCTTTATTCTGTCCTTACGTACAGATGTCACCCAAAAACATCGTTAAATTGCATTCGATAGCGGTGAAAATGGATATTTTCAGTGAAATACTGTTATTGCTTCCAACAAAAGTTTTTAAGAAATCAAATAAATGAGCATATATAGTAAAAACCTCTCTTAAACGACCACCTACGTTTCCAGGTTACTCTGATGGTCATATTTTCATTCTTAGAAATACTGATCGTCTTAGAGAAGAGGTGGAGACGTGAGGGTTCACTGTATGTTTTTTTAACTTTAAAGCTTTTTGTTGGTTACAAAACAGAAATAACCTTATTTTCAACAGTATCCAAATAAATGAAATAAAAATAAATAAATAAATAGTTTAAAATAATCAGTAGACAATAAGAATACCAATGAATTTTGGTTTACTGACACCAGTATTAATTTTATTGTTTAGAAGAAGTTTATTGACGTCAGTTAGACAATTAGAATAAACCCATATAAACCAACGGAAGATTTATTTGACATCTATTTCTATTATATTGATACCAGTAAGAAAACCAGTGAAAGTCAATATAAACCAATACCAAACCAGTAGACAGTTCTGACATTGATGTTGGTTGTACGGGTGTCAGATGACACCAATAAGAAAAACCCACAGAGATCACTAGAAACCAGTGAAAGTCAGTAGAGATCAACAGAATTCTATGGGTTCCCGTAGAAAGTTTTACTGGTTTCTATGGGGTTTGAAACCAGTAAGAAAAACCCACAGAGACCAACAGAAATCAGTAAAGGTCAGCAGAAACCCATAGAATTTTATGCGTACCCATAAAAAATTTTACTGGTTTCTATGAGGCATTTTTAGAACGGATATGATACCCGAAATTTTTCGCGATTACAATACTTCCTTTTTACTTCGTACAAGGAAGTAAAAAACTGACCTCACTGAGCCGAGTAACAAAGTGAGTATATATATATATATATATATGTTCATATATACTTTTGGTGAGGCTGATTGCAACCAAAAAAGGAGGTGCACAACTGCATACTATAGCAGTCCTATGTAAAAAATTTCAACGTCCTGAGGCTACCCGTTTTTGAGTTATGCGAAATACATTCATACGTATACATACAGACATATGTAGAGACGCTAGGAAAAAATCTCTTCTGAATATAGTTTAAATTAGTTTCATAATTCGTTTAGTAGAAAAGAATCCTTTATTCTGTCCTTGCGTACAGATGTCATGCAAAAACATCGTTAGATTGCATTCGATGGCTGTCAAAATAAATATTTTCATTGAAATATGAAACCCGGAATTTTTCGAGATTACAGTACTTCCTTTACTTCGTACAAGGAAGCAAAAATGATCGCAAAAATCTTAAAGAACCTCCCCCCCCCAAAAAAAAGTACTCCGCTATAAAGTACTAAACCCTTTGGTTAACTTCTCTTGCTGATAGTATGTTCATCATAGAGTATAGTTTCACGATTTCTTAGTATCACATTTTTTCATGTCAAAAGATGCTATGAAATAACAATATATATATATATATATAAAAAAAAGCTAAAATCGCAAGTTATTATCAGATAATTAATTTACTTCGAAAGGTTTATTGGAACATTTAACAATGAATTGTGGTGCAAGATGATTATGCAACGGGAACTTGAACAAGATCAGCGCGCAGGGATACTTCCCATTAAAGAAGAATCTTGTGAGCATGTTGATGAAGTCATGGTGGAGGAGACTGAGAATTTTCTTGTGGTCACATTAAATGTGTGCTTTGACATCCGCATCACAATGCGACTTCTCTGTGACACTGTATCGTGGTCTCAAATGTAATGTGACACTGGGACATGACAGCAACCATGCGTGCTGTATGGGACCCTGAGAGTGGTTCCAGGAAATTTACGATGTATATCTTGTGCTAAGGAGGAATTGCTAAATATCCGTTTTCTATTTCAATTATTTCCAGACATTATTGCATTGTGTGCAGTATTTATTTTGCTTATTTCCCAAAGTAAATTTTTCATTTCTTTCTGACTACCTGGACTCATTATTTGAAGAAACATCAATGATCCAGTAGCTCGCAATAGTATCTTGCTGAAAATTATTTTCGCACTAACAAATTAAAAAAAAATCAAACAACAGTATTACATTTGCAAAGAAGTTTCTCAGAATTAAAAATAAAATAAATACATAAATAAAAAGAAAACCCGTCCCTCTTTAACCTGCACGTTTAAGGTCAGGTTCAGGAGTAAGTGAGAAACTTCCAATTTGACCTAAAGAGTCCGCAACATAGTTGCTTTCATTAATGGAAGGAAAAAATATCTCTTGTCATCATTTAGGCTTATATAATGACCAATATGGGAGTGAAAGAAGTTTTGCGGTGATGGTGCAATCAATTGACATGTACAATGTCTGTGATCTACTGCCGAGTCCATTGTTTAGAGTCGAAGCTAAGAATTTCTGCTTATTAACGCAAAGCAAATCATGGGACCAAATGATCCCGGGACAAGTGGAAGATCTGTTTTATATGCTACAAAACACACTGCTAGCCATTAAAATTGCTACATCATGAAGGCAGCAAACAACAAACATCAAATTTTCATGAAAGGCACTTGCAAATGATTAGCATTAACCGCATTCGCATTAAGCAGGTATGAGTAACGCTATCTACATTACGTATAAATGGGAAGCCTGCAAACTGGTTCCTCATTACAGAAACATATGGTCTCATTACATGCCTTATTACAGAAACTCAGAAATCACGCAGTCCCCAGAAATAAACTGAAGCTTCCAAATTTTAACTCCTGATGTGGATTGCTGTGATCGTTTAAGACATAGAGGTGGTGGTGTTATTATCTATGTCAGACGCTTCCTGAACTCTTGCATAATCTCTACTGACAATAGTAAGGGTTTTGAAACAGTATGTGTAAATTTACATGTACCAAAATTCAGCAATATACATTTTTGTGCTCTCTATAATATTCCGACAATAAACTTCAGGGCTGTGATCTGATCAATTATCTTAACAGCTACGTACCCTCATTTATCGGAGGAGACTTCAAACATGTTGACTGGAGTTGAAACTTTACCAATGCAAATGGTCATGTCATTTAGCAGTACATCGAAAAGAACCAATCTAAATCTTCCTTCTAGATGAAGCATGAAGCTACGTATCGGCCCAAGATCATCAATAGGAGACCAGATATTTTGGACTTTTTCCTGCCTAACATTAACACCCATTCTCATTAGAAGTAGAAACAGATCTCTCCTCGCATCACGTACCTGTTATTGCGAGACTCCGCATGAGCAAAACAAAGGATACTACTCCCACGCACACGGTGGATGGAACTTGTCTTTTGATATCCGAGACCTTCGTTCGGAAAATGACATCGAAAATGTTGCTCAGAATTCACCTGCCCCAAATTCAGGAATTTCTTCTACATGCCTCTACTCCCACCAAGATTTCCTATACGCACGGACAACATCTTATCCATATTAGAAATATCATTACTCAGCGTAACAGGCTGCGTAAATCCTTCAACAGAAACTGAGATTCTGTTGTAAAAACTTAGATCAACAGGCTCACAAGAAAAATTAGAAGTTTTATTCAGGAATATCGCACGAAAGTTGGCGAGCTACGCTTGATAATTTAAACTTAGAGGATGGTTACTTTTGGAACTTTCTCCATAATCGAAAAAACAACTCTCTTCCCATCAGGAACTCGAATAGAATTGCGTACACCAATAAGGAAGGCAGAGACTTTCGTAAATCATCTTCCCCTGTAGTTCACCCAGAATGATCCGCCTGTCGATAAGGGTTCTGATTACCGCATTGAAAATACAGTTCATGAATGGCTTCATACTAAATTTACAAACCCCAGAGAAATCATTAAAATCATAAAGCGACTCCAGACTAAAAAAACAGCAAGAAATGATAGAATTTCGAATTACTAAAGAAACTGCCCCATAATGGCATATGTAAACTTAGTATCTACAATGCCTATCTGACGAAAGCTCACTTTCCACTGATCTGGAAGCCCGCAAATATATTCCTAAGTCATAGAAGTAGAAAATCTGCGGAGGAACCTTCAAGCTATTGCCCCATCAGTCTTTGTTCTTCACTGGGAAAAATTCTAGAAAGATCATCTATACCAGGCTGCAATCCCATCTACCCTCACTCCCAAGGAATATACCACGCTGCAATCCCATCTACCCTCACTCCCAAGGAATAATACAGTTTCAGGAAGGGACTTTCAATTTCTCATTCGGGTTTCTGAATTTATCGGAGCTGCCTTCCGAAACAAACTGAGCATCGCCATACATATGCTGGACGCGGCCAAAGCTTTTGTCCGCGTCTGGCATATGAGTCTGCTGTACAAGCTAGTACAACTCAACATACCACGGGAATTCGTTCTCATCCTTTCCTTGCAATTAGAACTTAGTGAAGCATGGAGATTACTGCACTCGACCACATCCCATGCGTGCTGGTGTCCCACAAAGATCTATTTTAGGACAACTACTCAATGTATTACAACTTTCCAAATTTCTCAGAGGACCCGAACTTCAAACATACGCTAACATGAAGTTCCCGTAAGAAAACCAGATAAGAAAGAAGAGGCCTTTAAACCCATGATTTCTGTGTCAGCAGAAAAAGAAATTCTACAAGAAGGAGATGGCTTTGATATTAGAAGACAGGAAACTGATGTATGTTCATTTTATCAAAAAAGTTCGACCTCTCTAACCGATGTAAAAAGGAAAGTTCCTTATGGAAGAAGCTGAAGATGGGGATAGAAATAGCCACGTTATTAACTGAGCTGGACTCTGCTAAGTCTTCTCAGTACACTAGTGGAACATTCTATCGGATGATCTCTGTGTGACTTAAATCTGAACCACTTTTCCATCCTATCTGATTTTCCTCTGTGGGATGACACCAGAATGTTGTTACGTCATGTGCCTATATAAGTGTATGTTGCTACGTGATGTGTTCATTCGTTGAACATAGTTTATCACGGCCGAAAATTTTCGCTAATTAAGCAGTTCGCATTCAAGCAGGTTTGTTGTCTTGAAATTGCATTTGAACGTTGGTTGGTTGCATAAAAGTCATGGAGGATTTGTAGAATGGTGCATCGCCGAAGTACCTAAGTGCAATGACCTTTCCTCCAACGAAAAATAAATTTTTCGAATATATCAACATAAAATGCAAAATTAAAAGTTCTAAGGTCCATAAAGTAGAAAAAATTTCATAAGAGTCACAAGTCCATAAAGTAATCATGTAAAACAGTAGGTAAAAATACCGAGCTGTGACGTGATGAACATGAAAAAAATACGGGCACAGGCAGTTACGAAAATATAGAGCACATAATATATAAACACAAAATAACATCATAAACTGATCTGCCAAAGTAGACAAAGTTCCAGCACAAAAATTATATACACATCCGAAAGATGGTTCAAAAGAAGTCGAAAATGCAAAAAGTCTAGTTTCCATTTATACTAGATAAATTTCCACTAAAAATCTCCTCTAATATGTTAAAGAAGGCAAAAATTTTGTCTATGGTAGCAAGTACAGGATGAATTTCATCCTATCGATTCGTCATTATTTTAATTACATCAAAAATAGAAAATTCACTAAAGATTTTATTTACTTCACTAATAACCTATAATATGTCCTTAAAAGTAGAGATATTATTTGTAGCGCTTTTATTTTGTCTTCTAATGTTGGATTTAGCTGCTCTAGGGAGCGGTGGAAATTGTTGTGTGGTCATATGTATTGACATCAGTTCGAATCTTTCTATCATTACTAAGTGACACAGTAGGATTTTTTTTTTTTTGACTAAGAGTCCCGAGGGGAATATTTCCAACACGTGGCTCTGAATAAGTGTTAACATTCTGTTTCTAACATTTGAGTTCTTCGAATTACTTGGGTTTGGGGACAAAAACGAAAGTTGGCTGCACGTTCACCACCACAGTTACAACATGTCCGGTTTTCAATGAATTTGCAGTTTTATGCGGCAATGAACATTTAACACATCTCGGAGCAAGTCTGCATTCCTCCGATGAATGATAAAAATGTTGGCAATTATGGCATTGAGCAATATAACTTTTGCATTTATATAGTTCTATTTTAACATCAAAACACAGTAAATTACTGATGTCATAGATTTCATTAGTGCCCTCAACATTAACTAATTGCACTTGAAATAGAGGTAGTGGAACACGAGAACATTTGGTTCACTTTAATAACCTTTAGGACTTCTGCAATTAACTCATCTTTAATTTCCTCCATAGGGCAGTCAGAGGGTAACCTTGAATAACAACCTTCACAGGTTTAACATTTTTAGTATGCAGTATGCAATACTTATACCATTGGTACCTAGGTATCTCGTAATCTCACGGTGATGATCCACAGTGAGTGGTAATAATTTTAAGAAAGCATCAGAAATTCTGGCTGTGAAGACAACATTTAGGTCATTGTTAAGTTTCTTGTCATTAAATTTAATTGGGAGAATGGACCATAGTTGGATATCAAGATATTTGCAACATTTTCATTAGCCTTTTCAGTACTATTTCCATTAATATTAAGAGTAGAATATTTATTCAAGATTGCAATATCAACATAGTTTTTTAACATTTTACGTGGCCTGGCGGTCTTCCTAGAGAAAGTAAATCCATTCGAGCACGTTTTTTAGAATTACGCTAAGTTTACTAGATTTTTTTAATACTTTAACATTTATATCAAGATCAGAGAACAGTAATTCATTAGAAGTACGGAGTTTACTAGCACATTTCAATACAGTATTATTATCATTAGACTTTTTACCTACAACACAACTTTCCTTAACAACAGAATCGGCAGTAGAACTATTACGTGCCATAACATTTTCGCACTTACCTAATAAGTTCTTGCGTTTGGCTTCCATTTCCTTAATTTGAGTTTCAGCAAAGAGTCTTTTGAGACCAGTGGCGTGCGGTAGGTTTTCATGCAGGGTGTGCAGAAAACAACAACAATAATAATAATAAAACCATAAAAATGTACATTAAACACTTCTTTAACTTTTTATTATTCATTTGTACACAAAATCCATACGTCTATCAGTATTACTAACAAAATCATCAATTACATGATCATAAAATCCTGGTTTTGACTGTAATAAGTGTAACATTTCTTTTTCTATTGTTATTAGAGATAAACTGCTTAATCTATTCTGGCTCATTGTAGTATTGCGTGCGTAATTTTTTACTCTTTTCAATGCTGAAAATGATCTCTCCACCGAAGCAGTTGAAAATGGAATTGTACAAATTAAATGTGCCAATTTATTTACTTCGCTTAGGGCATCTGTCAAATCATTCAGCATTATATGCTGAATAAGTTTCGATAAATTCATTTCGTGGTACGACTCACTATGATAAAGAACGCATAATTCATTGGTTAGCTTTACAAAATCGAAATGTTTTGCATAAGCGTTCTTTAACGAATTAAGGCGTTCATCCGGAAATTTACTTTAATATTTCTTAAAGAACCTGAAATTCAATACTTCAAAAAATCTGACCGAATTTAATTTTTTAAAACGGACATCTAATTGACAATAAATAGTATCCATTATTTCATAATATAAATTTTTAAAATGTTGATCTTGGTCTACACTTGAGTTTTGTAAATTTACACGACGTTTTTTGAAATTTGGGGGACCCACTACAGAAATAGTCTCTTCATAAACTTCATCAAATGCAACAGAAGTTCGCGTATTTTGAATTGCATCTTTCACTTCCTCTACTTTTTGACTAGAACATGCTATATCTAAGTTAGTTTTTTGTAAAATGTCAAATAGAACATCAGTATAACTAAACACTTTGGCAAAAATATTTAGGAGAAAATTACCGTTAAATTCTTCAAAAAACATGTGATAACGCTTTGCAATATTAACTGTATCGTTATCCCAGCCTTCTGGTTTGTCATTAATATTTTCAAATAAATCAGATAGACCTTGCCTTTCGCTTTTTATGGTATTTACCAAACGAGATGAATAATTCCAACGTGTTGTAGCTAATTTTGGAAATTTTCTTTTAATAATTTCATTTAAAACATGATTTCTCTTTGTAGACACCGAAAAAAATGAGGCTATGCCAGAAATTGTTGCAAAAATAATTTACAATCTTTTATAAACAATATAGATTGCGACAGAACTAAATTAAGTACATGTGCGCAACAATGCACAAACATAGCTTCTGGGAAAATGTCTTTTACTTTTTCCTGCGTCCCATTCAACGCTCCTGCCATGACTGCCGCCCCATCGTATGTTTGAGCAATCAGTTTATTCTCACTCCCTCAACTCAAAATCGTCTCTTGCACAACATTACACAAAACTTCCGTTGAATGATCACCACTAACATCTTTAACAAACAAAAATCTTTCCACTGGTGCACTACAGTTATTAACATATCGTAGCACAACCGATAACTGCGATTTGTGAGATATATCAGATGTTTCATCCAGCATAATAGCAACGAATGGCGTTTCTTTTACCTCATTTCTAATTTCTGAAATTACAATATTTTTTATCGATGCAATAATATCATTTTGTATTCTATTAGAGGTTCCAAAAAATACAGTTGCAGTTCTTAGATGGGTTGCTAAAAGGTCATCATATTTACTAATTAAAGTTATTAATTCTATATAATTTCCTCGATTAAAGGAATTTATATTCTCATTGTGTTCCACGAAATGCATTTTCTTGTTTTGCTAAGTAATAAACTACATCTATTAATCTCTTGAGAATATTTCTATTTCTTGTTACTTTTTCATTGTGTTGAACAATGAATGAAGCCTTTTGTTGATCTAACGTTAAATCTATCTTAGCGGTACCAAATGTTTTTAATAGTATTACGGCATTTATATGAGATTGTATTTTTTCATGTTTCTTTGCAGCTTCGTGGACATGATTTAAATCACTGTAGCCTTGTTTTGTCCAAATATTCTTATCCTTTTCAATTACAACAAAAAGTAAACATGGCCAACAGTACAACTTATTCAATTCACTACAACCGGTTAACCATTTAAATTTTTCATACATAGATTTTTGAAAATGTCGGACACACTGTTGTCCTTTAATCTTAACGTTTTGCGATAGAATAATATCCGGCATCGGTCTACTTAATTTAACTATTTCGTTTTTTGTAGTAACGTCTCGTCTCGAAAATGGATTTTCCAATAAATCTTTAATTATTGAGACATCTGAGTTCTCCATTCTGAAATGGGTTATTTATTATGAATATAAATTTAATGAATACAATAAATAAAATATTTACTTACGAGTAGTC
Source organism: Stegodyphus mimosarum (assembly GCA_000611955.2). Classification (NCBI taxonomy): domain Eukaryota; kingdom Metazoa; phylum Arthropoda; class Arachnida; order Araneae; family Eresidae; genus Stegodyphus; species Stegodyphus mimosarum. Next base: position 68,249 of record KK118947.1, read on the forward strand.
GAGGTATAACTATAAAAACAACTAAACTTATGAGAATTCTACTAGCACTGAAGCAAAAATCATGTCTTGTGTTGTATGGTGTCATATCGGCGGCACCACACGGCGCCCGCCGTTGCAGTGCCTCATTGTCAGCCTGATGACATCGGGATGAGTCATCAGCATGCTCACTGGTGCCGACAAACCGAACTTCTATTCCACGTGTGGAGGATTTCACTGCACGCTGGCACAATAGAACGAACTGTTTCTTGTTCGGTCAGTGGATTAAATTATATTTATTAATTGTTTTTAACATTTGGAAATTATATATTCTGCGAAAAACATCTTGACAATTTTTTAAAACAAAACCAGGGATATGGTGTTACAGATATAACTTATATACTGTCTGTAAGACGCAATGAATGGTAAAATTCGGACTGTTCTGTTAAAATTCGTTTCCTTTTCGTCTAACAAAACAAACTTGTTTTTCAGCGAATTATTTCTATAAATATAATACATCACCGAAATTACTATACCACACTAAAACATTTCCTTTTGTATTGATGAAATACTTGTTTTATACATCTTACAATATATAAATTATTATCTTACAATATATAAATTTAAACATTAACCGTCTGCAGAATCGTATGGCCAGTTAATCAGTTAAAAAACCAAAAGCGCTTCAACACGTAAGTCCCAGCTCTAATACAACGCTTAATTAACCGTACCTTTGGATGATTCTGAATGCCAAGTGCAGGAAAAATAGCTGCACTTGCCTCAGTGGTATAGTATGCTATGCTTCTCCAGTGGCCCATACTTATAAAGTGTGGTTTTCTATTATTGCGCAGTGCGTACACATCAAAACTTCCTATGTTCGTTTGCTTTTGAACGCGCTATGTGGTGCAGCACCTAGTACCGCACGCACTGCGCGATAACAAGGAAGCAAATCAACATAATATTTGAATATATTATAAATAATATTTATTATATACCATATAAAGATACGTAGATATAGGTGCAGAAAATTATTGTCTCTCATAATTTAGCCAGGGTGTGCAGTGCACACCCTGCCCATATGGACCACACGCCACTGTTTGAGACATAGCATCCACTTAATGATTTTCCTTAATAGCTCATTCACAAATAATATGAAGTTTTTCACCGAAATCCATAGTGCTTTTTAGACATCAAGTAGCCTTAATAAAATCCACAGCGACAAATCCCTTTTTAGTGAGCAAGTCCTTAAGTATTTCATCCATATCCGAAGTTTCCATTTCTAGATCACTACAATGATCGTCACTATCTGAAACTAAATCATACACATTTTGCATTTCCAAAATTTATATCACAGAACTCACCAATGTCAAAAGCAAATCCAGCGGCATTCAGCACGAAACACCATAACTGTAGAATATCGAAAATACACGCTTACAACGGAGCTCCTGTAAAACGCGCCCTACTCGTACGGTGTCCAGCAGTCGAATCTATAAAAATCCTGATATGCCTCGCATTATAGGCAGAAACACCTACTAGCTTGTGTCAGAATTTGAGTGGTCTATCAAGACTTGCGGTTTACCATCCGTGACATTGCTGTTCCGGTTGGTAGGGGTCGTTAAGTGTCAGGCTAAGGTGGATGGGTCCAGAGGGATCCTACAGTTCCCCAGACCATTAGCCTTGCGGGACCAGTTAACCACATCACGTGCTCCGAGTCAGGAGCTTAGCTTGTGTGTAGGATGTGAAGTGTCTGCACAGATATGAACCACATGTTGCAATAAAATTCACAACACTATGGTTTGCCAGGATGGTAATCATTATTGCAATTCACAATATCAGCATGATGACCACTGTGGCGTGACGGCCTACAATGGTGTGACAAAGAGGACAATGGATACAAGAGTGACATTCCAGTGTCTTTTCAGAAGTATCTTGGTTGTGCAAACAGCATCGTGATGGATGTAACGATGTGCGGGCATACCGAAGAGAACGTTGCCACCTTGCATTCGTCATAGTTATACAGGCTCACCACCTGGTTTAAGGTGCCACTGCACATATATATTGGTCACCTGTTGTTCGCATAGCAATCTGGTCATGGGTTGTCGACAGATTGGCACGCCACCACTCACCAGCCACTGCTAATGATGAACCTTGGCATATAGTACAAGTTGCACAGAATGAAATATCCTTATCTGTCATATAAGCTCAGTTCAAATTGATGCCAGAAACATTACAGGTGTTGTTGCTGCCAGAGGCGGCAGCTCTCTGTACCCCCAAACAATTGCAAATTTAATCATGTCTTCCTCACATTGTACTATGTACAATGAATAAAATTCTGCTATTTGCTTTCCTTTCTGGTGAAACTATTTTAAAGGCCAGCAATGTAGTTATATAAAAAAAGAAAAACTGCAGTAAATTGATCATTAGTGATGTTTACTAATAATTAAGTCACTGTTTACGCCTCAAGTACTTTGAATTAAGCTCTCTTTAAAATTCTGTAGATTCCAATTTTTGCAATGACCATACTGCCACTCTCAGCAGAAATAATGAAACTCTTCAACTATTTAAGAATAAAGCCATACTTTTTATTCATTCAAATCACAAAAACTTTTCCATTCATTCCATGTGAAGATAAATTAAATTTCACTTTTCTAAATCTTTTCCATACTTTTTGCTATTATCATTTAAATTGCACTTTTCTTTTTTTAATTATATTAAACTAAACTATTTACTACACAGTTCAGATTATATAAACACATTAGGAAGACTAACTTAGGATCAGGTATCAAAAAATAATTATGAAATTAATTTATATCTCAGCTTACCAAAATATGAAATAGTACAATGGATATCCATCACCTGAACATGATTTATTCTTTATTTTCAGTGAAGCTTAACAGGTGGTATGGTTACACAAAAGACAAATTTGACTGGTTGATCAGACTAGAATAAGAAACACATGGAAATAATTTATGTATGACAGGAAAACTTCTGAAGGAAAGCTGCCAAAAAAATTATTTTTTGTTTACATTTTACACAGATGGTATATAAAATAACATGAACACCTGCAAAATAAGAGAAAATCATTATAAAAAGGAGACTGGACAACATTTTGGCTGAAGTACACATTATATGTGACATGTTACAATCATATAGATGTCTTGTGGAACATTAAAGAGAATATGAAGGCGTTTCTCCTACAGAGCAGTCTCTAATAACGAATGTCTAACTGAAGGTAGAATTTGAGCATGAAGTATGAACTTTATTCTCGGAAATGATCAGTCAAGGAATTATTTGTCAGAGAAGATATCTTAATTACTCTTCATCTTTTTTTAATCTTGCTTGAACAGACCTAATATAGTTCGACTATTGCTTATGCAACCTGGGATGGCATTCTCCCAAAACAATTTAAGAGTCATCTAGAAAGGGTTTTAATCACACAGCAGCTTGGGTGGGGGTTCATATGAAAGTTCTCTATCTATTAGAGAGAAAGGGGATTAACCACCAAGGTAGGTCAAGTCTCTCTGGTCATCCTGTCATCACTTACTTTTCATGTCACTTACTAATATTCTCGGAAATAAACATTAATATTTGTATTGTTCACAGCTTGAGGATCAAGAAGCAAAATTTTCATAACTTATACAATGTTTATAAAACAATATACAAATTTCATTGCTGACTTTTAAAAATAAGACCACTCATAGAGTAATTATTATAATTAATTACAGTAAGGGAATTATATAAAAATAATATGATAAATAAAAATTATAATAATTTTTTTATATATAATAATATAACAATGAAAATTTCATAATATTAAAATAAGTAAATATATATATACAACAAAATGAAATTGTGAGGATACTTGCATTTGTATCAATACATAAATAGATAAATATGTGTGCAAAGTAATCAAATAATTACTTACAAATGATGGTCTTCACAGTTTACATATCAGTTTTTAATTTTAAAAAAATGCTTGTCTCCTTAAATCTGCATTGTTTGAAAGCTATGCAAGAAATATGAACAGAAAGAACAGACATGTGAGGTGGTTTGAAACAGAATGAATACCCAATCATAAGACCAGATATTTGTTTGCCATTGCTGTGGGATGCATGATAAATAATGATATGTAGTCTCGGTGAGCTCTGCACCACTGACATCATTTGGAGACATCATGCTGTCACCAATGGTTTATGTATTGCCATTATGCCATAAATGTTGGCAGCACGAAACTTTCTGTTGAAATGGGATTTTGGAGATGAATGTTCATTTTGCAGGTTACTGGAATTAGCAAATTCTTCAATGACTCGACAGCATATGATGGGCCTTGGCCTTCTTTAGAATTTCATTTCAAGTTGTAATACTTTTGGACTTGAAATAGCAATTGCTTGTGCATTCTGGCCACTAACTACTTCAACATCCGTCTATCCTTAGCAGTCAGCTTTGTTTTTCATCCATTGTTGCACCTGGAGGATACCATATTACTGCCTTTCATATTTGTTGTGATAATAACTGTTATTGGCTTCTATCACACCTAAAATGTTTTCTGCTTCTGTATCTGAAGCTTTAGATTTATGAGAACAAGCATACCTCTTTGGAAGTCTGTGGAAACCTTTGTGGAAGGTGGAGAGGCTGTCCTGTAGGTATGAAACACAGCATACATTTTTGAAAGGTGTTTGTTATTTTGTATCCCATCTATATTTCTTAGATCATAAAGTCCAATGAAAACTTACTGAAATAACAGGAATAAAATTGATGATTAAAGATTAATATTTTGCCTTCTTTAGCAACAGATGGGTAAAACAACTCAAGAGTATTCTAATTGATGGGGAAAAAAACATAATAAATGAAATTACTTTTCTTTGTTACTTAAGATACCAAATGAACTTCTTCTAGATATGGAAGCTATTAGTTTTTATCTTTGGATGTCAAAGCCTAAAGGCCAGACTATAACTTACTAAAAGTAAAAAGTGGAATTTTATTAGCTGAAAAGCTCTGTATTTCAGAGATTAGGTAACCTAAGGTCTGGTACAGATTATAATAATGGTAAACTCTATTATGACTAGAATAACATATTCCAAAATATAATTCAGTTACATGCTGGAAAATGAAGATAAATTAATATGTATATGTTAACATACTTACTAAACATGACAGTCTCCTCTAATTAGCACTTTTTTCTCAATAAAAAACAGTTAATATAGCAATGAGTATGAGTAATAATGTAATGTGCAATATAAAGCATATAGGAATTAAATATACTGGATGATCCAAAAGTAACAGAAGAAGTATCAGTAATTTGAGTAGTAGTAAAGGCACCAGAACAGTATAGTTTCCGTAAAATGGCTACAAAGAGATGGATTTTTTTTAACTACGAAAATTATTGTATTTACTTACATTTTCACCCAATAGACTGTGATATAGCAGTCTCGGAGAACTGGTATTTTGCATGAAACTGTGTAACCAACAGCCAGGATTATCCTTACAAAATCCAACACATATTTTTACTGACACCACCAAATGACTTCCAAGAGATGTCATGACTTTGTAAACCGAGCTTATGGACTAAGACACATTTTATACTTAATAAATGTATAAATAACCATAACTACTGCAAATAGGTTAGAAAGAATCTAAAAGTGATTGTGGAAATCTCTTTGCATCCATTAAAGATACCAGCATGCTGCAGGCAAGGCCAGAACCAGTGCAGCTGAAATCCTGGGGCAGCAAAAATTTCAGAATTTCAGCAAGTACAGGGCAACAGATTTCAGTAACCATAGCCTGCATTATGCAGCAAAAAGCTGAGCGCATCGAAGCTCAGATTCACTGCATCATTCATATATATATATATCATTTTCTTTGAAAAAGGTCCATAGCAATACAATTCAAACTGTTTCTATCATAGCACAGCTTTTAAGAGACTGCATCATTCTGTCTTTGCATAAGAGGCAAATATTCCATAGTGTAACATTCATGTAAGATGAGATGGTGTGCCTCTACACAAGTACTCCCCTGCCCTCACATTTGACAATGACCTCAGTTAAGCGACGGCGAACATTTTGAGCTCTGTGTCGAAATTGAGAAAAACCTTAACTTAATTATTGTAGGTCATATAAAATCCATCTGTAATCCACGTTATATGTTGCCAAGAATGCACTCGAGGTAAGCTCTGCACATGTTGACAATGATGAGGCCATTGAAGAAATAAATACTTTTGTATTATACAATATTTTGTGTCCATCAATGGCTCGTAAAAAATACGTAATGTGTGTCACTCAAAAAATACGTAATGTGTGTCACTCAAAATGGGTTTGAGTGTCACAGGTTCACTATCAGTGCCTCAGTTACTTGTTCCCATACAGAAGGCCACCAGTCTCCATGACTTACACCTTGTGGCTTGGTTATTAAGTTACTTGAAGTCACAGGGGATAAAAGTTGGCTGTCATCACTAGCCATTCAAATATGTTATTTACCATTAGGCAACAAGACTTAAGCTGATACCCTATTTTTTGCTGCGTACAGTGACATGTCCGATGACTCTCAAGAGTAACAAGCATCACATTGAGCATTTGCAAATTCTGGCTATATTGTGAATTGTATTATTGTAAGAACTTCTGACATAATCAGAGAACCTGCTGGGTAAAAATGAAATCATTCTGGCAACAAAATCTTTCATTACTATTATTTTAAAATAGTTACCATGTCTTTCTGTACATTCGTGTAAAACCTCATTATGCTAGTGTATATACTGAATATTTATTTTTTATATCAGTTTTGGATCATCATCAGGTACTAGATCAAGGACAGATATTAAACATGGATTTTTCTTGAGGTGGGCTTATTATGAAAAAATGAAAGCTGAGGAGAAAGTGAAGTCTTCTTTCAAAAAGATTTAATTTTTTCACTTGGAATCATTATTTACATATTATCATGTTTTACAAATGGCTGTTCTTCAGTCTCATTTGAGATGCAACACCATATTGAACGTTAAGTCAGGAATGGAAATAACCTTTTTTCAGGCAAAATGACACACATTCACACTTTTTGAAATATGCAAGTCTTTTTTTTAAACATACACAGAATTATCAATGTGCTTGGTATCTGCCCCTGACCAAATATATTTAACATACATGTTTTACATTATCATTCACATTATTCATCTTATTGAAAGGTTCTATGATACCTTTTACTTAAAAAGTCTACTTTCAGGAAAATCCTAAAACAATGAATTTAATGGGAATTTGTTACTTAAAATAATTCAAGATTGCATCACTAATACGGAAATTATTAGAAATACATAATTTAGGACAGAAACATTTGCCACATAAATAGAGACTTTCCCACACATTATAAAAAATTTGTTGCCGGTGCTAAATAACAAGAAGCGTTAATTTAAAAAACAAGAAATTTTCTTCGGCAATGTCTGGATAACAAAAATTTAATACTTGCACATGCTGTAAAAAGAAGAAGCCTTCAGCAAATAGAATAAAAACTCAAACACTGTTAAATACTTATTTATAAATTATACAACAACAAAATACTTTATAAAGTTTAAAAATATTTAAAAAAAACAAATTTTCTTTGGAAATGTGTGCATAACAAAAATTTAATACTTGCACATGCTGTAAAAACAAAACCTTCAGTAAAGACTAAAATATCATAATAAACACAGATAAATATTTCTTTTTAAATTATACAATAATAGAAAATTGTTCATGATAAGATAGAAAAAACAACCTTGAAATGTATAAAAATCAATATTTTTTTCAAATGCAGTAATAACAATAAACATTCAATTACCCACAACTGTTTAGATAACCACTAATGGATAAATAAAAAAATATAAAGTAAAAAAATGCTGTTGTAAACTGCATTAAAATCATCTAAAACGTTTGGTTACAGGAATTAAAAAAAAAAGTCATCTGAATCACTGTTAAATACTACAATTTGTTGGTACATATATACACATAAGAAAAACAAACATGGTACAGTTCTGGATAAGGTCACTTCAGTTTTCTAATGCATTATAAAAGCTCTAGCAAGTATTAATAATTGTTCCACATAAAAGTCTCCTTTATGTAAATAACATTCCTCTATGATCTAAATGTATATGATCATAAACTTCATTCCCAGATCGAAACTGACGAACACATATCCAACAAAAGTGAGCACCACATTTGCAGGTCATATGATTACATCCTGATGATTTTTCTACAGCAGCTTGGCAATTAGGACACCTTTTACACTGTTTTGTAGTTTTTTGCCAAACCTTTCAAAACATAAAAAGTAAAACTGTAATACATATTTGGTAGACTAAAATTTTACTTTTTTCATTATGGTGGTAAAATACACATAAATTATTAAAACAAACTGTGCATTAGAATAAACTGCACTATTAAGACAAATGAAATGTACAGAGATTTAACATTTTCACAAATGGTCTTATTAGTTTTAAATAATATTCGAACAAAACCCATAAAAGACTCATAAAAATGTAACTGGAAACATATCAATAATTAAAATTAAGGAGGGAAAAAGCCTTAAAAGATGCAGATTTTGAGGGGGGAATTATTGATTTAAAAAATATCTGATGTAATTTCCTATTCTTTGTGGGGTAAGACTTTTACAAAAGTATCAGAAGCAAAAGCAAATTTGTAGAAAAATCAACAGGTATAGCAAAGACAAAACACAAAACACCATCTGCCAAGGGTAAACAGTAATCAAACAAGAAAAACTTACAATATTAGAAGCCTGTCAGAGGAAACCTGTATTGGAATTAAATATCATAGAGAAGGGAAATTTTTGTAAACATAAAAGTCTTTTAAGGAAATTCAATTCACCAATGGAAGAAGCTTTATGAACAACTTTTACAGAATCAAAGTAAAAAATTGTGATTAAATGACCAACTAGGCTTAGCTTTAGAAGATTTGTTTATTTCCCCTTTTTAATACAGGGTTTGTGTTCTTTGATGAGAAATTTTAATGCTTTCTTAGTTTGGCTGGAAAACATAAAAAACCATGTCAGGACTGAGTGTTTTGTGCATACTTTTGGCAAACATGGTCGTGATAGTGATTAAAGTCCTGATCTTGAACAGGGAGCTGAATGCAGCTATGTTCAGTGGAAGTGGTAGAATAACTGCACACACGGAGGGTTTAAAATTACCCTTTTATTAAACTACTATTTACAGCCACTTCCCAACTCGGAAGGGATAGCAGAAAATAATGACCACGTTTGGGTCTAAACTGAATATATCAAATAATTTAAAATAAAGTGAGTAGAAATTAAGTAGTCGTTGCTCACAGAGCTATAAATGCGAGGTTGGCCTCTATGCTAAACTATCAATGGTGCGTAGCAAGATTTAGCTAATACTAATGCACTTAAGATTTCTTCAATAAGTAATAGCGTAACAGCACTAAAACCTTACAAGCATGCTGATAAGAAATGATATAAATTCTCCCAGAATTAAAAGCAGGATGAAATCGTTAAAAATCGCACAATAACCTATAACATGGCATGGCAAAAATGTAACTGTGATTATTTCACAGTAGAGTGTCTCTTCTGACGGCAAAAGAAAATTTTTCAAATGCTTTACCAATAACCACAGAATAAATTCCTTTATTCTGTGTTATTAAGTTTTTGAAAAAGGAAGATTCAGAATAACACACTTTATAATACAATATATCTAAAAAAAGCCAATTTTATTTAGTATGGAGAGGCAAGCAAATAAAATTAGGTTTATGGTACCCAGCAGTGCTGAAATTCAAGTTACTGCAGATAATTGAGAATGTCAAAGAAAAGTATAGGAATTAACAGATTTAGATTAAATAATGAGCTGAATGGCAGGATCAATCAAATTCATACAACATAAAATCCTTTTACTATCTAAATTGCAAACGTGCCATCAACATAATGAACCCAAAACAAAAAGACAATTTTTCAAATAATAGATCAAAATAGTGCACGTAAACGCTAAAAAGTATTGAATAGAGGGAACTATCCTTAACTTTGGCAACAGTAATTCTTTCACAACATCATATAAGTTTGATTCACAGAAATCTATCATTTGCAGTATGTGTGAAATGGAATTTTCAAAGTCTAGTTTTAAAATCTTTTTAAGCTTCCTTAACCAGAACATAAAAGAAAAAAAAGTGTGATTTAATCTCAACAAAAACAACAACCAAATGTTGGGAAGAAAAAAACAACTTTAAATTAATTGGCAATTACAAAAGAATATTTTATGGCATATTATTAGGAAATAATATAGAAATATAAAAACTAAATATCTATGATGATGATATATTATAATGTATTATGAAGCTATATCAGAAACTTTAGTTCAAAATGGAATTCCATTTTTGTGAACTTTTGGAAGAACATAAAACTTATCACAGTTAGGAACAGGTGAAAGAAGCAATTTTTAAAACTGAGTTAGCATATAAATGATGATTTAACATACATTTTAACTTTTAAGAAGTAAAAAGTTAAATGATCTATACTGCTTGATTTCTAAATTATTTTTTATACATTAATAAAATTATAGTTACTAATGGCTACTAGAAAACATATTACTCTGGAATGATTATTTCGAAGAACAATATCGGCTATTGCTAATAAGAACTCAAAATTAGTTTCAAGTAAAGATAACAAGATGCTTGTTACTGTATCTACTGCTCATTTTATTTTACCACTGAGGAGTGTTTAACCTTCCACAATAATAAGATTATCTTTATATACCTAAATATAATATTTCATGAACACGTTTGCTTTCTGTTTGTTCTTTGATATTCTTTGGAAAATATATATATATATATATATATATAGTTGGTTATTTTCTAAAGGAATGTATAAAAGATAAATCTAATTATCATTATGTAATTAGATTTGATGAATGTGTTTATGAAATTAAAAAAATATATATAGTGTCATCTAAAGACATGGAAAGAGCTTGGAAATGAAGTACTTTTTCCTATGAGCTTTTGTATTGTGACGTTTGATTTCAGATATATCACATCAAAACAGTTTTTTCTGGTATTCAGGTAACTGTTGGTCATTAAGAATCAAGACACATACAAACATTTTGGGTGATGAACAGCTTTCAGAAAAAATTACATTCATAAATTGACTTCTCACTGAAATTTAAAGTCTTATTTTGATTATAAAATAAAAGTGTTGTGCAACGGCCAGCCATTCAATGGCAAAAACTCTCTGCAAGACACTAGTAAAGAAGCAAATACACAGAAAAAGAGAATAAGCAAAAAAGAAAAAGAGAATAATTTTTTAAAAAATAGAAAAAGAGAATTCAAATTCGATACCTGGATCAACTTTTTCTTGGCCTCAACTTTCATTATATGGATTTGATAATATTGGGCATCCCAATTCACAAAATGTCTATATCATTCAGTCCATCACTCAGTTCTGTGCCAAATCGCTTAAAACAATGTCAAACGAGACTCCTGGTCCTGCTCTGAGTGCGCCCCACCAGCCCATGAATTTCCGCTGCTACTCATGGATTATGATAATGATATGGACTGCAATAATATTGCCTTCACATCTAATTCTGACAGTCAATGCTTGGATTTTATGATGCCAAAAGAGGATTATATCAGATATTTAAACGATTTAAAGAAACCTCATGCAAAATTGGAATTAATGCGCAAAATGATTTTGGATATGGATAAAACCAGCTCGTGTGCCGACCCCTTGGAAAATGCTTGAAAATATCTTGAACCTGAAGTTGTAACTGCAAAAACATATCAAGGAGCTTGAAGGTAAGTGCAGTTTTATGGCAAGCTATTTTCTACATTTTAATGCTGGTACTTCTAATTGTTTGGATAATGTAGTTAATGCTAGTAACAATTGTGATGTAAGTAACTTTAATAATAATAATCAAATTGCTAACTCTATAAGTGATAAGGATAATGTTCTGCATAATAGTATTGTTAATTTATCCGGAAATGCTAATAATTATATGAGTAAAAATATTGTTAATGCTAATGGACACACTCCCTCCCTAACAGGCTGTGTCGCTAAACACAAATCTGAACCTGCTGATTCTTCTGATAGTGAAGGTTTTGCAAAACCGATTAAAACTGCTACAGCAGTTAAAATGATAAATCCCCAAAACGGTGTTCCTACTAATAATATGTTTAATGTACTGAATGTTATTAATGGAAATACTGAGACTGTCGATAATAATATCATCATTCACTTCACAAATATGCCTTCCTCAAGCCCAGCCATATTTTTGCTTATCTTACGAACTCTTCTACTTCGTTCTCACTATGAACTCACTCATGCTATGCCAAATCTCCAGCTTGAAAATCATCAACAGTTGTAGGACAGCAGTGCAAGGGCCCATTTACGCAAACTGCGTTCGCCTGAGTCGTCCATACCATTTTTCTGCTAAGAGGATAAATGGCTCAGTGTTTCAAGAAAGACAATCTAGGCTTTCAGGAAACAATTTAAACCTCTGAAATTATTGCTAAGAAACCAGGATAAGGTGCCAGACAAAACACACCTGCTTCTCAAGACTGGCTTCTATTCATAGTTATCCATCGGAGAAATCTACCTACAGTTTATTAAGTAAATGAATCTAGAACTTTCAGGGCAACTGGTGCCTTAAAGTCAACACAATTTGGAGAGTTTGGTTTACCAACTTAAGAATTAAAAAAAAAAGGGGGAGTTTTGGATTTTGATGGTAAACAAAAGAGTTTGTTAAGGCTTTTTACACTCTCGCTGACCTCAAGTCTACAAGTCTGCTGTTACACTCACTCCTACTATCCCATTATTTAGTCTTTTTAGTTTTATTATTGATCATGATTTTCTTCCCACTTACATCATATAAAATTCAACAGCTAAATTACAAAAATTTTGAAAGCAGGACAGCAGTACAGGTTTAGAATTCCTGATGAAATGATAAGTGTTGACATTTTTTTTTAAAGTCTACAATACTTTTTTCCCTTCTTATTATTAATATTTTGTGTGCTTATTTATTAAATATCATATTCTTGGCACTTATACCACATAAAATTCGAATCAATACTAAAATCACAAAATATTTTTAAAAAAGAATACCTTGAGAATATTCAGTACATTGTCTCTCATGCTGAAAAAAACTTTTTTTATTCTGTGCAGTGTTACCACTGTTCACTTTCAAATTGTTGAGCTTGTTAATAAAAAATTCATTAAAATTTTATAAAATTTGAAATATACAATTCGATGTGCACATGTTCAGGTGGAGGACCATGTTATTCAAAATTTGATGGCTCTAGGTACCATTTTTTTTCACAAAGTAAGAAATATGCATACAATCAGGCAGATTCTTCATTTCTTAATTTTTTTAAATATAACACACAGTGATATTTGAAAAGTGATTCAGTACATAATGCCGTTTTGAGACTAATATTTCATTTGAGACTAACGTCCCTTTTAGGGTAAAAAAACTGCACTTGTGCAAAGGACATCAGAACTGGAATCTTCAACAATGGCCCTAATTCTAATTTGAAATGAGATTCATTTTAACATCTGATTCTAAATATGCTCACTGAGGGCATGCAAGTTTCTGATATTATAGGTAAAACACTGGTTATAACCACCTTGTGGCATAACTTTTATAAACTACTGAAATAACTAAAAACTTAGTTTAGTATAGTAAGTAATAGAGAGAAATGTATTTTAGAATTAAACAATATCAGCTCTAATGTTTACTTAATTTTTTCAAAGGTCATACAGAATAGAGTCACCATTTAAATCGCAAATAAAGAGTTGTTAATTTTCTTCCAATATTCTAGATAACATTACAGTGTTTCTGTGCATGTTAGGATAAATTTGGATGCCAGTATACATGAATTTTTGCTCTTGCAATTTTATACTGCCTTTTTTAAATAAAAATTATGGGAACATTGAATATGCAGCACATGTCATTTAATGTGATCACAGTTAATTTATCAATCAGAAATTGTTATTGAATTGTCAAAGTCCCACCCTTGTGATCAATAATTCAGTTAACATGATCAAAATATTAGATAGAATAAATTTTTCAAGATATCAAATAAAAGATACAGTTGCTATAGCAAGTTCAAAATAGATTATAAAATTGTCAAGTGACAGAGAAATGTTGCCAAGTAACATAAGTTGCTAAACAGCTTGGTTTCTATTTTAGTCAACAATTGCAAATTAAGGAGGGCTTTAGTTTGCGTAGACTTTTAATCATGTTATCGATTTTGGACGAAATCAGACACAGGTAATTTTTCTTCAAGGGGAGGGAACAAGTTCTATTGGAATGACAGTTAATGCTCTTTGAACATTAAGATTAAGAATACACAGTTGGTCAAATAATTTCCAGAAACGTTATGAACAGTTCATAGAAATTTTATGAAGACATTATGAAAAGTTCATAAAGAAAATTCCATATTTTCTTAGTTAAAATGTTCTGAAAGTACCTACTTACATGTTTCCGTTTATATTAAATAGTTAAATTCCATTGCTATTTTGAAGGATATGTTTTCTCATCGCTTAATGTAATCTAAATAGTCATAACATCACATTAAAGGATGCTTACAGTACCAAAAAGAATATATATGTAAATGGTGACACTGCTCATTACAGCTGAAAAATTCTTCAGCAGAATTATACAATAACAGAATATGTGATGTCCTGACAGTCTCTGTGTTTTACATTTTCTTCACACAAGATCACATACAAGAACTTAACATGCATTACATTTATTTCTATCAGCATAATAATGAGCTTGGCAATCAGACAGAAAAGCTCCCATAACCATCCAAATCTAGCACATTACTTTTAAAAGAAATATGAAAGAATATGAAGTAGCACATAAAATATACAAAAGAAATAAATCCTTATAGGTTCCTTAGTGTTTTTATACCAAATTCACTTCATGTACAAGTAAAAACAAAATAGGACAAATTAAGCAATTTAACAGGTTATATTTTATTTAAATCTATCATGAAGCACCAAATATGCACATTTTCATTTTAAAATAACAAATGATACAATTTTATATATCATGAACATTTTCAAACAAATAGCCTCACATTAAAAAAATTGGCTTTTTTTTCCCCTCATATTTTCTCGAAGAAAATGCATTTAGAAATGGGAAAGATGTAAATCTTACTGGGACGAATTAATTTTGTGCATTAGTACAAGCTAAGTAAAATTTTGTTCTAGTGAATTTCCAAAAACTTCCTTTTGGTTAGTTTCTCAGCAATATCTGTATTTAAAACCATCGCACACACAACCACTTTTTTATCTAATCACATTTGTTTTTCCATGCACTGGATTTTAGTTTGGAATGTAGTAAATCATTCTTATCATTCTACTAATCAGAACACTAAGCATGATACCCAATCTATTAGTGAAAAATAACACAATAGCAGGCAGTGAAAAAAGGCACTACCAACAACATATGTCTGGTAGTATGGAATCTGACTACCAACTACCATACGCTGGACTGCTTACCAACATATGGACTCTGGCTTAATCAAATTTTTGTGGCATTGCATACATTTTTGCAGAGAAATGTTCTTTGCTATGCTAAATGCCATTTTCATATTTTATGCTTGCAGATTAGTCCTGTATGTTTCTTTTAGTGCTATGTTTATTCATTATTGATATTTTTGTTTTAGTTTTGTTTTAATTTTAAGAGTCAATAAATATAACAAGCAACAATCTTTTTTTCTGCATCTGTTTCTATTTTATATTCTTCCTTCTTATGAAGAAGGTTTCAGGGATGAAACCAAAAGAAACCAAGCGGGGGAAAAAATAAACATAAGAAATTCAGTAAAAAAGCTGGAAAATTTGAAAAAAAAAATTTTTTTTTCTGCTTAAAAAGCTCTGGTAAAAAAGTATCTAGTAATGAGACAAAGATATGGGGAAAAAATAAGTATAGCAATATGGCACTGAAACTGTATGCTATATAGGCCTTAATGGAAAATTACTGATTTTTTCCCATACAACAATAAAGCACTCCGTTTTTTTTCCACTTTTTAAAACTTATTACACCAAAATGAAGTATAAAATATACAACAAAATTTCCTTACATTTTGAAAGATTCTGATACTCACTAGAGGTGCTCACTTTTGAGAACATACCTATTAATCATGCTAATATCCTTTTTCATTATATTCTTGGGAATACTGGTTGTTAGATTCAGAGATAATCATCTTACAAAGGTTGCTGCCATAAGTTTCATGGAATATAAATCGTAAAAGTAACTTAACTGGACTCCTTTTTTTCCCCCTTCCCAAAATGATTTCTACACTTTTAACAATTTTTACTGTAGTAAGTCCCCTTTCTTAACAAATAACACTTACTATAAATGAATAAGATTACCTTACCTTAAATGAATAATCAGGATCAAGTTTGGACTGGGTATACATCTCACATGTATAACCATGATGATAAATAACATTACATCTGCAAAACAAAAGAAATTATTTTGAAAATTCTATTCTAAGTTAAAATGCATTGACAATTAGTTATAAGTACAGTAGTACCTCTGTATATATCCACTTTGAAATAGCATCCAACTTGGTATACGTCTTATTTGAACAAGAAAAATTTTTGTTCAGTATACATTTGTTTGCAAGGACTTGTGCTCAATGAGTTATAACTGTGCATGCTACACCTGTTTACCTCTTTCAAAATAATACTATGATTGCCCATGAGGTATGCCTGTTGCTATTATTCAGACAGCATTAAAACACTGAATTTTCAAGGGATTTTCTGTTCCCCACCTAAATTTTTTGCAAATTCATTAACTATGAGTTTTAGCAAAGTTAATGAAAAGAGTCATTCAGTGAAGAAAATTGTTAGGATTACCATGGAGGTAGAAACGTGACTCTTCAAAAGTATGGAGATGACATGCATATCTGGGACTTGGCTATTGCATACTGTATGCTGAGTACAATGGTGTCTATGAATGTGAAAAACGAAGATGATATTATTCATTACAATTACATATTTTATAACTGTAATTAAATTAAAAATTTATAAATATTTATTTCTAAATATGCATTTATATATATTATACAAAATAATTACAATTATAAATATTATACAAAATAAAATTTTATTATAGTTAAAAGACTATGGCCACAGGTATTCCAAAGATTGGCAGATTAATAATTACTACATACACAGTCCAGTCACATTAATGTGACCACCACGTACTTTCCATGTCAGAGTTAAATAACCAATCACAGAAGGCAGGTGGCAGCACAGTGCAGTTGAGCGTATATAAAGGGTGTGTGAGGGCTTCGGAAAGCATTTCAATCGTTGGCGTAATGCAGAAACGAAGCGATTTATCCGACTTCCAAAAGGGCATGATCATTGGCTTTCGGGCCAAGGGTGGAAGCATTTCCGAAACGGCTGAGTTTGTGAACTGTTCGCGTGCCGCCGTGGTAAAAGTGTACCGTGCATGGCAAAATGGGACTGTCCAAAATCAGCGACGTGGCAAATGTGGTGCACCACGGGCCATAGATGACAGAGGCGAACGACGGTTGCGGAGATGCGTTCGGGCAGATAGACGGGCTACCGTTGAGCAACTGACCACCAAAATGAACCAAGGGGCTACCAAAAGTGTCTCCCAAAGTACTATTCAGCGAACATTGCTGCGTCTGGGCCTCCGAAGCAGACGCCTGGTTCGTGCACCTATGCTGACTGCTGTTCATCGACGGCGAAGGCTAGAATTTGCACGCCAGTACAGCAGCTGGACGTCCACTGAGTGGCGACAGGTTGCGTTTTCGGATGAATCGCGTTTTATGCTCCATCGGACAGATGGACGTTGGCGTATAAGGCGTGAAACCTCTGAAAGGAACCACCCTGCAACCATTGCCGGAACGGTCCAAGCTGGAGGCGGGAGCATTATGGTCTGGGGAATGTTTTCCTGGCATTCTCTAGGTTCACTGATCATTGTGGAAGGCACAATGGATCAATACAAGTACGCATCTGTCCTTGCGGACCATGTTCACCCCTACATGCGCATTGTTTTTCCTCAGGATGATGGCATCTTCCAGCAGGACAATGCGAGGTGCCATGCAGCTGCCAGTGTACGTGCGTGGTTCGAAGAGCACCAGGATGAGTTTACCGTCCTCCCCTGGCCAGCAAACTCACCTGACTTAAACCCAATCGAGCATCTGTGGGACCATCTCGATCGAGTTGTTCGCGCCATGGATCCTCAACCGCGTAATCTAGCGCAGCTGGCCACGGCATTAGAGTCGGCATGGCTCAACATCCCAGAGAACACCTTCAGGGACCTATGTGACTCTCTTCCTGCACGTCTCGCAGCAGTCCGCTCTGCGAAAGGTGGTTATTCTGGCTTTTGACAGATGGTCACATTAATGTGACTGGACTGTGTATATTAAAGAAGCAGAATGTACTACATTCTGCACATTATCATCATCAACTCAGTTTGTTACGGACTGCAACTCAACTGTGTCATACTTTGTTGCATTGCAAACACCTATTAATTGATACCTCAATTGCTGGTGTAAATCACAAAGTTGATTCATTGGGCAAAATGCATTTGAAAGTGGATAAATTATGGTGAAAGAATATAAGTCACAAGTCTCTAAAATACTGCTGACATTAGGACTTTGTCTGATGGTTTTCACAAGAACATATTATGAACAACAGATTCTGATTAACAAAGCTATGGGTAGAAATATGAAATTGGTAATCAGAGTTCATGTCCCATCAAACAGCTTTTTCGATGAATTAACAACTGACATTAAAATTTGCTACAAAGAAGACTCAATATTAAAAAATTATTCAATGCTGATTATGATGTATGGGGATTTTAAGAAGTAACTAGGTATTTTTGATAAAGCCAAAATACAATAAGCTAGATATCTGCTCCAGTTTCCAGGATATAAAAAAATCTGATTGACTGAGAGTGGAATACCCATTGGCAATGGAAGTATTGTATACACCTTGGAATGCAAACTAAGTCAATATACAGGTTAATATACAATGTGGGCAGCATAGGACCTGATCAAATAATTGAAACGTTAAGCCTCGTAAACTTAATAGACAAAGACACACTATGTCAGGCGGAAATATTCAACAGAGTATCCAGTACATAATAAGGAAGGAGGGAGAAGAACTCAATAATGGCAATATACTGTTGTGCATGTACGGGTTCGTAATAGAATGAATGCTTACAGAATTGATGATAGCTTGATAAAATTTATTTTATCAAAAGTAACACTTCTTAGTTCTGAAACTTTCCACAAAAATAGTCGTACAATTCTTCACAGTAATACAGTGTACAATCAGTAGTTACACTTCAAATTACTAGGAACATTAAACAATGCAAAGTGTATCTAAAGAGCAAAGCTAACCCTGAGATATCTCAGTTCTCTGAACTCATACTGAACTAACAAATAACAAACAGGAAACTGATGCTTTTTCTGGACCCAACAGTGCCCACCTGGCCGCTAGACACCCCCAGCACCCTCTGTCCCTCAAAAACTTTCGGAAGGCATATGAAGGCAGAACACAGCCACATGATGATCAAATGTAGCTTCTCAATTACAATATGCACCACAGCTATACAAGGACTGGACCAAAATGTCACTGGACTGGACGAAAAACTCAGCGATCCCTTGCTAAACTACCAATAGCTCGCCAAACCATTTCAAATATGCAGAAGTCCCATAGAGCCCAGTACTGCTTTGTTGGAGAACTATACATTGAAGTCCTGCCAGGTAGGTTTTCTGCTTGAAGATTCCATTAATTCACTTGTGGGTTTTGTTTGGTTTAATTGTAGGACCCTTCAGGATCAATGCCCTCATGTGAGACAAGCCAAATTTAGTTTAGTAGTTGATGCAGTTATGTGGTGGACCTATGGTGTGTTCACTTTTGTTTTTGTAAACTAAGTTTGCATTAGTATAAAATGGGCATGATAGTTGCCTTAAATCAAAAGAAGCGCTCAATAAAAGCCTAATTAACCATAATAGAGACTGTCATAGTGGATAATTCCAGCATATGGACTAAAATCAAAATAAATGCGAAGCTCAAGGCCTTGGAAAAAATGTCAGTTGCAGTGGATGCTACTTCGAACGGACTATTATATTCCTGTTCCTGAAAAAGATGACACTTCTGAAATATAACAGGAATTATTAGACCTGGAAGCAAGAATCGACTATCTAGAGGTAAGTTTCAATCAAATGTTAGTTGACAATATTCTTAGTATTAATAAAGGTGATATCACAAATAGTAGTTGTAAAATAAACTTACCTGAAATTCCACTTCCACAATTTAGTGGAATATGTTTAAAATTTAATTTAATAATACTGCTGCCTCGAATACTCAATTAACAGATGCACAAAAGCTGCATTATCTGCATGCCGCCCTTAAGAGAGAAGCAAAATTGGTACAAACTAAGAAAGATATTTTTGAATCATTATTTAGGGCTTTAGAAAATCACTTTGAAAACAAGAAAATTCTTGTTAATATTCACATTAAAACTAGCTAGAAATTAGAAAATTTCAGTCAGCAAAAGAATTAACGCATCTAGTAGATGCTATGAATAAAAACATCCGAGCTTTAAATGATTTGGGTTTTGAACAAAACAAATTTTCTGATATTTTAATTACTACTGTCATCTTCGAAAAAATAGACAAGGAAACTCAAAAACAATTCGAATTAGCTGTAAACGCTTCAGATGTTCCTAATGCCATTCTTAGAAAAAAGAAAAACTTTAGAAACCATCCCCCCCCAAAAAAACTCATCTTGTTCATTCAAATAATTCAGAAAGAAATTGTGTAATATGTAATTTGTCATATTATCTTTTTAAATGTAGTAAATACCTTGATATAAATGTTCATAAAAGATTTATGTTAGTAAAACAAAGTAACTTATGTCTGAATTGTTCGATAAAAAAGCACATTGCCTCAATGTAGATCAAATTATTTTTCTAGTATTTGTCATTCAAAGCATCACAAATTGCTTCATGAGGATAAGTCATCGATTTGGAATTCTATTTCAAATAAACATCTGCAGATGATATAGCAGACAGTTGGCGGGAAGGATATTCCTCTGGCATCTAATGGAAAGGGGATGAGACTTTCTAATTGTTTATTAGCTACGAACAAAAGTGTTATCTTGCCATCTGTAATTGTTATGATGAAAACTTTGAAAAGGACTTTAATCAATTGAAATGCTCTCCTTGATAGCTGCTTACAGGTTAATTGTGTGTTGACTTATTTTGTGAAACAATTAGGGCTTTGAAAAACAAAAGGTTTCCGCTCCAATTTCAGAGCTAAATACAACTGATATTACTATAAATTATAAACTGAGGACTTCAACTACCAATAAGGAAAAAACTTTTCCCACAGAGCTCGATTTTTTTATTGGTTCCAAAAATCACAGAAATGACTCCCCTTGCCCCCAATAACTATAGAAAATACATCCTCAAGGATATTTCCTTAGCTGATTACATATTTAACGCACTCTATTGAGTACTGTTAAGCAAAATTTTTGCTAGAAAAACACTACATGAGTGCATACAGTGTTTCAACCACAGACCTGCACCGATAGAGCAGATAATGTGTGATCTGCCTGTAGAAAGAGTGAGAGTTGAATCAACCTTTAACAAGCATGAGCTCAATTTTTGCAGTCCATTTCTTATTCCTTGTTACACGAGCAATTCACTTAGAAAAATTTATGTGCATAGAGCACAGCATTTTGGTGGGCTTTGAGAGGCAGAGGTTAAATTCTTCAAAATGCATGTTACAAAAATTGTTGGAAATTCAAAATTAACTAATGAAGAATTTTTAACTTTAATAATCCAAACAGAGGGACTATTAAACTTCAGACCAATTTCATTCCTCTCCTCAGATGCAAGAGATTTTAATGCATTAAACCCAGGACATTTTTTAATTGGCCATTCTTATAACAGCCCCTGTAGAACCACAAATTATAAGTCTCTCAACAGATTGCCCAGATGGGAAACAGTCACCAAAATAATTCAAAATATTTGGAAAAGATGGCAATAGAATTATTTATCTCAACTTCATGAGTGAACAAAATGGCAATTTAAAAAATATAATGTTAAATCCGGAACTATGGTGCTCGTGAAGGAAGACAACCTGCCTGCCTATCTGCAATTGCATTTTAGGTCGAGTGTTGAAGAAGAGAGCCACTGTAAAGGGTCTCTTTAAAAGGCCTGTCACAAAATTAAGTATTTTGCCCATACCAGACAACAATCAAATATAAATTTTAAATATTTATGGATGGACATTATTCATTTAATACAAGTGTAATATTTTTTTATGCGTGACATGAATTTAATTGTAATTGAAATAATTTGTGTTATAATATGTTTCATATGTATGGTAAATTTGAATTTGATTGTAATTTTATATAGAATTATTAAACCTTGTTTCAGTGTGGCCTGGCATGTTCGATTTAATGTAGCACTCTCCAGGATCAGCACCCTCTTGTGACAGGAGACAAATTTAGTTTTGTTAGTAGTTCAAGCAGTTACGCGGTAGGCCTATGGTGCTTTTGTCGCTCGTTTCATCTTGTCTGTGCTAATTTACTATAAGGTTTAATGTTGCTGTCTTCCAATTGTCTTTTCTGACTTCTTCATTGCTGCATGGGTTTGGGTCAGATAATGCTGAATTTGTAACTTGATGTACGACCCTATTAAGCAGCTCATGTTTCTCTTCGACCCTGGAACAATATCGGCCGTTTCCTCGGCAAGGTCTTCTAAACAGTGCATTGGCATTTCCATGTGATGATCTCCTTCGATGATGGATAGTGATCTCTTATTTCTGGAATCTCAGTATCCATCTGGCTATTTAACCTTTGATATTATTGAAATTTTAAAGACAGGTCAATGAGCTAATCTGTGTAGAGCAGGAATTTTCTGCCAAAGAGAAAATGATAGAAATGTTCTACGGCTTTAATTACTACACACAAGTCTTTCCCGGTGACACAGTAATTCCCTTTTGGTTTAGACACACATTCTCTTCGATATGCTATGACACATTATTGAACATTTATTTCTTGGGGCAAAACAGCATCGACACTCTGACTGCTGCTTGCATCTGTGTCAAGAATAAATAGTTTATCAAACTGATGATATGTCTGGATTGTTGCAGATGTTAAAGCTTCCTTCAGTTTGTTAAATGCATCCTAATGTTCTTTTGTCCGCAAGAACTTTCATTTGCTCTCAGTCAGTCTGTGAAGGGATCTTGAGATGGAAGAAAAGTCTTTCCCAAATCTCTTATAGCACGTGCAAAGCTCCAGAAAACTTCTCAGCTGATGAACATTTTTGGGTCTCTCCAATACTGCTGACATTTTTTTGGATACGTACACACACCTTGTAAGGTTTTAGTTAAACTAACCAAGTTTTATTTTAATTTAAATCTTTCTATATCTTCTCTGTTTCAACTTCACGTCAGAAGAAGTGCGCGTTTTCAGCTTATGCTAATTTTGAAGTACAGCGAAGTACTATTTAAACCAGAGGTAGAAACCTCTCAGTGTGAGAGAGCTTTAGTCTCAGATCTCGGTCATTCTGTTCGACGTTCGCCTGACCAGCTAGCAGCTAAATTTATAAGCCATAGTGCTTACTACGTGATTGCATATTGAAATAAATTGAAGTGCGCTAGTATTAGTATACCTTGCTATGCACCCTTTCAGTTAGAGGCCAAACTCCGCGAATTGCTCTGTGAGCAAAGTTTAATTAGCTTTCTATTTTAGTTTTAGTATTAAATTTATTTGATTGTTAAGTTAGGCCCAAGTGTGGCCTTTTACTTTCTGTATCTCTCCCGAGCTGGGAAGTGTGTAAATAATAGTGATTTAATAAAAGAGGATTTCAAATCCCTTTCAAGTGCAGTTATTCGCCAATACAGTATCTACACCAGAACATAGCGTATTTTCCGCTCCCTGTTCCAGTTCAGGACTTGAGAAGAAGAACCCTTGTAAGTACTTCACCATGTTTGCAAAGAACATGCACAGAACACTCAGTCCTGACAGTGGCGCCTCAACGACAAGAAGACTAACCTGAGATACCTGCTGTACCTGTCCAAAATCCTGAGATAGCACCTCCTGGCATAGAAGGATTCGGCTACATCGTACAAACCATGAGAGCAGCCATGAAGCCAGCGGCAAGTTTTGACGGCAAGACAGCCGTAATCAATTTCCTGGAAAAGCTAGACTCCACTTCATGTTATATCCAGTTCACTAATTTCAGAAAGTCGCTCTCGCTACCAGCGCTTTGAAGGGCCAAGCGCTAAGTTGGTTCAAGTGCATTGGAAAGAATCTCTTGGGGGAACCAGGAAGCCCCACATATACGTATGAAAATTTCAAAAATTCCTTGGTGAAAGCATTTCCCGTAGTGCGAGATCGAGCCAGACTGGAAGCTGAACTTTTTACTCGATATCAAGAAAAAATAGAAGATTTGTCAAATTTTATTTTGAGAAAAATTCAAGTTTTCAAGCTTTTGTATGGAAGTCGCCCGGATCCTGAAATTATTCAAATTATACTTCCTAGGCTACTGCCCCAAGTTCAAGATTTCATCGAACTAAGAAACCCAACGACATTAGACAGATTATTTGAGCTCGCAGTACAATTTGAAAGCCGAAGAACAGCCGACAACGAGCGATGATGCCAATTTGAGCGAAGAAGTTAGTGGAGTTCGCCAAGACCCCAGCAGAAGCAAAATCAAAGTTACGGGAATAAGGCGAAGCAATGGCCGAAGAAAGATGTGTCTTCTAAATCGAGCGGCGAACAAAGGGAATTCAATAGAAGAACAAGCAAAGATTCCAAGGGCAACCAAAATAAGAAGAATTTAAACTAAGAGGGATTTCCTCGAGGAAGGTGAAGAAGTCCGAAGCAGCGCTAAACCCTTCCAAAATCAATTTAAACACCGTGGTCGTGAAGAATTTGAGTTTACCGAAGATTGAAGTTCTAATTAACAACATACCGGCGACGGCCCTCTTGGATACAGGAGCCCAAAGCAGCTTTGTATCAGAAAGATTCTTCAAAAAGCACTTTCGCCATTACAGAATTTTAGTGCAAGAGACACAGATGTCATAGCGGCCCAAGGGGAAAAGTGCAGCTGTTTAGGAAAAGTACCGTTGTTTGTGCGTATCAACGACGAGCAGGTAAAGCTTTTGTTTTATATTGTGAAAAACCTGCAAACATGTATTATTCTAGGTGTGGACTTTTTTAGTTTGGCAGAAGCAAAAATTGATTTCAAAGAGGGAGAGTTGACGTTAAATATGAAGCCAATAGAAGCCAAGAATGATAAGCCCCCGCAGCTGGACTTGCAACATTTACCAGCAGAAGAAAAGGAAAAAATCCAGGGACTGGTAAGTGATTTTTCGAATTTATTTAGTGATGTACCAGGTGGTGAACGACATTGACACGGGGAATGCTCAGCCAGTTAGGCAAAAGCCTTACCGCTATGACAGGGTCAAGGAAGAAATGATCGAATATCATATTAAGGAGATGTTAAAGAATAAAATCATCATGCCAATTTCTAGCAGCAG
>KK118947.1:95588-125872 GCA_000611955.2 Stegodyphus mimosarum
ATAAGTGATACAAAAGTTGATATGGGAAGCGACGGGAAATATAGAAATGGCCCAGAGAAAACAAAAATTATATTATGACGAAAAAAGAAGAGGGGTCAAATACAATGTGGGAGATGAAGTTCTGAAAATAAAACATAACTTCTTAAATGCCCCAGAAGGAAAGGTGGGGAAATTTTTTCCGCGTTGTGAAGGCCCTTTTATAATCGAAAAAGTTACTCAAGCAGTGGTTATATTAAAAAGAAATGATGGAGATACAATGTGGGAGATGAAGTTCTGAAAATAAAACATAACTTCTTAAATGCCCCAGAAGGAAAGGTGGGGAAATTTTTTCCGCGTTGTGAAGGCCCTTTTATAATCGAAAAAGTTACTCAAGCAGTGGTTATATTAAAAAGAAATGATGGACAAAGAGTCACAGCGAATGTGGACCAAATCAAACCGTTCTATAATCGCAGCAAAATGGCTGTATTTAAAGATTATTTTCAGGATCCGAGGCAATCAACTAGCCAGAAAGATGTACTTCAGCAAAAACAGCAGGAACCAGCTACAACGGCATCGAAAAGTCAGAAAGAGAAAGCTCCCCCTCAACAAAGTAGAAATAAGAACCAAAAATGTGGATTCAGAAGAAAGTCTCACGATGCAGGTGAGCAGACCTACGAGCAAGCCAAGAGACGAAAGTAGAATGGGCAAGGAAAGCCCAATGTATGCAAAAGAACTGCGGAATCATCGGACAGGTGCCTGAGAAGCAAGAAACGTCGATTGCAGCCTGAGAATCAACGTCCCGAATACAACAGGAAGCAGGAGCAGCAACGAACAAGGGCCCAAGAGCGAAGTCCACCAAACGTCCAGCAGAGCAACCTCCTCTTCAAAGAAAATACGCGAGGATACAACGACGGAATTGTAAAAGGAAAAGATATGAGCAACCTCCCAAGGACCAAAAACCAAAATCCAGGAGACTGAACCAAGCTGCAACATACTCAACTTTCAAGGATTGGGCCAAGAAAAGGATGGATGACCATAACAAGATAAGTAGAATTTCGTATTCAAAAGTTTAGTTAATTTTCAAGTGTACTGCAAGCTGCAGGGTCGATTTTACCTTAAGCGAGGTTGAGTTTTATGCCAAGTGGGCGATAAGTTCTCATCATGAAAGAAAAATGTTTTGTTAAAAAAAAAAAAAATTTGTAATTCTTAAAGACTTAAAATTTCTTAATGTTTGTAAATAGATTAATTTTGTAAAAGCAATGAATTGCTGAAAAGAAAATCATTATCTAAAATGTTAACTAAATGATTTTGTATGACGCTTTGTCGAAAGACTTGTAAAATGTCTAGAATGAAAAATCAGAAAATTGAAGAACACGATTTAGTTTATGGACTATTATTTCAGTGTAATGGAATATTTCAGGAAAGTACCTTGAGAAAGGAATAGGAAGCACTTGCTGTAAGCTTAGAAATTTAACCTACATTTGTATTTCATGATTGCTATGAAATTGTTAAAGTGTTATAAAACGTAACAAATAATATTATGCTAGCAATGCACATTAAGTGCAATATCAATGTGAATTATATATGCAAACAGCGAATTGTATGCATGAAAAGTTAAAGCTTGAGTAATTTTAGAATGCAAGTGTTAATTAAGCTCTCCACAGAATACATTTAAAGTGTTAGACATAAAGCTAGTGAGAACCTCAGGTTTAGCTGGTTATAGGGCGTCTTTTGAGGTCTCGTATGTCAAGTTCTAACTAATGTTAGTCGATCATAGGTGGAAGATTTGAACACCCCCGAACACAGAAAACCTGCAATAGTGGTTTGCTTTGCATCCAACACCGGTGAGAGAGCATTGGGGGAAGAATTTAATTGTGCTTGAATGATAATGTGTGTGTGCGAATTTACACGGGTAAGAATAAAGAATTGTACCTAGAAATTTTTGTTATTATG
Source organism: Stegodyphus mimosarum (assembly GCA_000611955.2). Lineage (NCBI taxonomy): Eukaryota > Metazoa > Arthropoda > Arachnida > Araneae > Eresidae > Stegodyphus > Stegodyphus mimosarum. Next base: position 97,521 of record KK118947.1, read on the forward strand.
TTGTACTAAAATTCCTTTCCTTCCAGATTTTGCTGGAAGGAGTAAGACTTAGGAAAGAAAAATGTTGAAGACTGTTGTTCAAGAAAATTTCTTCTGTAAAAAGTTTTCACAAACAGATATTGCCTTGTAAGAGTTGGCCTAAGTTTAGAACAGTTAAATTTTGACTATTTGTTTAGAATTGCGAGTTTCAACATGGTCCGTTTGGACCACAGTAGTTTAAATATCGCAATTCTGGCGGGAAGTATGTAAGGTTTTAGTTAAACTAACCAAGTTTTATTTTAATTTAAATCTTTCTATCTCTTCTCTGTTTCAACTTCCCGTCAGAAGAAGCGCGCGTTTTCAGCTTATGCTAATTTTGAAGTACTATTTAAACCAGAAATAGAAACCTCTCAGTGTGAGAGAGCTTTAGTCTCAGATCACGGTCATTCTGCTCGACGTTCGTCTGACCAGCTAGCAGCTAAATTTATAAGCCATAGTGCTTACTACGTGATTGCATATTGAAATAAATTGAAGTGCGCTAGTATTAGTATATCTTGCTACGCACCCTTTCAGTTAGAGGCCAAACTCCGCGAATTGCTCTGTGAGAAAAGTTTAATTAGCTTTCTATTTTAGTTTTAGTATTAAATTTATTTGATTGTTAAGTTAGGCCCAAGTGTGGCCTTTTACTTTCTGTATCTCTCCCGAGTTGGGAAGTGTGTAAATAATAGTGATTTAATAAAAGAGGATTTCAAATCCCTTTCAAGTGCAGTTATTCGCCAATACAGTATCTACACCAGAACATAGCGTATTTTTCGCTCCCTGTTCCAGTTCAGGACTTGAGAAGAAGAACCCTTGTAAGTACTTCACCATGTTTGCAAAGAACATGCACAGAACACTCAGTCCTGACAACCTTCCGTAGAGGTAATGTGACCACGGTAAGTACGTCACTTCCTGTCTGAACAATTTATATTTGGCAGGACATTACTTTAGATTTGCTTCCTTCAATTTCTGAAGAAGCTTCATAATATTGTCTAAAGAAGCTTCATAATATTGTCTACATATTCTTTCAGAACTCTTCCCAACAATGATATATCAACAATCTATGTATATCAAACATAGATTGCAGATTCCCAACAATCTATGTATATCAGACAGGCTTTGAAGGAAAGACCTCTCAACAGGGTCTATATGAGGCTTTCAAATGTTGCTGGTGCATTACATAATCTAAACGGCAGCACTTTGAACTGCTAAAGTCCTTGTCCAGTAGTAAATGCCATCTTTTCTGTCATCAGGGTGTATCTTGACTTGCAAATATCCACTCTTTAATCAAGAGTCAAAAACTATTTGCATCTACAAAGAGTATCTAGAATATCGTCAATATTCTAGGAAGAAGGTAGCTGTCTTTATTTGTAACTTCATTTAACCTGCAATAGTCAATGCAAAATCTAGTAAACCATCTTTTTTCCTGACAAGGATAATGGTAGAGGTTCAAGGACTTGCTTTCTTGCATGTCCTTAAGTTTTTCTACCTCTTCCTTTTAGTAATCAGTATACATCTTGGATGTTGCTTGACTAGTGGATGATCCCCTGTATCAATTCTATCCTGTGTCGAACTGATTCGGTTTACACCAGAAGATCAGTGAAATTCTTGAACGACAGATTCTTCAGCATGTAGCTGTGCATTCTGCAATAACTTTGATGTTATGCTCGCTTAAGATACAGATTCTGGAAGGTTACTGTTTCGTTTAATGCAGGTCACTAGAGTACATGCTGTAACCACTTCACTTTTCCTACTGACTTTCGCCTTATCAGTTGGTGATTCTCACCGGGATAACAGTCCTCAATAGGTTGATGAGTGCTGAAGCTACTAATTGTTCTTGAGATGGTGATAATAGTTCTTGAGGTGGTGTTATAGTTCTTGAGATATTCTATCATACCATACTGGAAATTTTTGTTTCTGGCTATGGATCCAGGAAGAAAAAACTCTCTTCTTGCTGGTATTGTGACACTGTCTCATGCTAAGATTTGATGGGCAGATTTAACTCCTTCATCATTAATTCCGAACAGGGTTCAGTTCTCAGAGACAAAATTCAGTTCGTTATTTTTAATGTCCAAGGAAAATTTATCCAAGTGTGCCAGGGTCTGTAATATTTGCTATATATGCCAGGTTATAGTACATGGCACTTCCAAACATGATGCTAATCTTTAATTTTCAATCAATGTTAATGTTATTCCCTGGACATAGTCTAAAGGAAAACGTAGTGTGGCATCCAGATGAGTTTACCTTCCGATTGCTGAGCCAGGTCTTTTCGGATGATGGTAATGTTAGATTCCGTATCGATGGTCATTTTGCATGGACTCCGTTAATTAACGAGTGGCGGCAGTAATGGACTCCCATGAAGAATCCATTACTGCCACCATTCATTGCAGAAATCTGAAGTACTTTAAAATGGAGCTTCTCATTATCTGGCATAGTTACGTGAGATGGCCACTAATTAGTTTCCCTCCTTCTTGCTGGAAGTGGTCTTATCTTCTGTGTCCTGGGTGGTTCTGTAGTTCCTTTGTCCGTGGGTTTTAGCACCACAGTTGCAGCACTTCAGAGTTGGCTTCTTGTCACTCCTATTCCATATCAAGAAATTGACTCATCTGGTTAAATTGTCTAGAAGACCAGTCACTTGATCCACTGGCTCTTAGACTTGAGCAGCTCTGATAGGATGGCGGTTTCTAAGAGTTGTTTGCTGGGCTGCCTCAATTTCATGGCATACACTAGAACATTTTTTAAATCCTTCCCATATGCTACTTGCAGGATCTCGAATGCAATCGTTGAAGTACTGCAGGGATACGATTTCTCTTGTTTCTGATGGTAGTCTAAAAACGCAAGATGAGACAGCCTTTCAACATCCATGACGAGCTCCTGGAGTGTTTCCATGGGCTTCTGTTAACTGAAGCTTGCTATACTCTTTCAAACACTTCTTGCCAAAGCACAGCTCCAGTGCATTGGATAGAGCTTCAAAATCTAACCTTAGGTTTTTAGGCAGAGGCTGAAGGATATCTGTTGCATCTGATCTCAGAGAGGCGATGAGATGGTAGGCCTTATCTTGGGAATTTCGTAAATGTGTGAGCTTCTTTGGCGACAGCAGAAGCTCCATAACTGATTTGTTGTTCCATGGCAGAAATTCTCTCCTCTATTTGCTCTTTGACAGAAGAAACTCTCAATTATTCCAACTTTACTTTCAACTGTGTCTATTCTGCCTTCCATAGCCTATTTTATCCCTATTATGCCGGTAATTTCTCCTTTCACTTCCTTTTGATCTGCTTCAATCTTTTCTTGAACAGCTTTTATCTCTTCTTTAATGGACTTGACAGTCCCTTCTATCTTGAAATGCAGCAAAGGCAGTCATAAGCTATCTTAGTTGCTACTCCACTGCTCTTGTCACTGACATTCAATCCCACTTCTGACACCAAAAATCATTGCATGCATACGAGTTCATAATAGATTGAATGCACATACAATTTATGATGGCTTGATCAAATTTATTCTACAAAATGTAATACTTCACAGTTCTGGAGCTTTCCACAAAAAATAGTTGTACAATTCTTCAGAGTATTACAGAGTACAATCAGAAATTACATTTCAAAATGACTAAGAATGTTAATACAATGCAATGAAAACCTCATTTAAAGTGCGAAGCTAACTGGAGTTATCTCAGTATTCTAAACTCATACTGAACTAACAATCAGGAAACTGATGCTCTTTCCGGATCCACACATTTCCCACCCAACTATTGAGACACCCCAGGACCCTTCGCCCTTCAAAACCACTGGAAGGCATATGAGGGTGAAACACAGCCACAGATAGGATCAACTACAGCTATTCAATCACAATACCCGTCACAGTTACACAGAGATTGGACCAAAATGTCGTCAAATGGCTGCCAAGCCTGGCAACCCCTCAACAAACTTAGCGACAAAAACCAATCACCAAAACTGATGTCAGCCTGGTGACACCTCACCAAGCCAATGAGACAGCCTACCGCTCAATGCCAAGTAGACCCACCCCTGTGGCACAGCACAGTATCTCCAGATTTTCATGCTGCATCACACAGAAACAAAAAATCATTTCACACATAACTGTGCCAAAATCACCCATCCATGCACTTCAATTGTAACAATTTTTTTAGCTTGTCTAATTTAAAGTCAATATTGTAATCTAAAACATCTTTAACAGGGAGCATACAATTCATATCAATGATCACATCTACCTTTTCCTAATTTTAGTCGGGTACCAATGCAATATATGATTCCAGCAACCACACATAGAATCAATATTATCATATACATATTCCCAGTAGTCTAGATTTCAATAGCTTGTAGAGACATTAAGTTATTTCAAAACAAGAGAGATTGAAAAATGAGCAATGCCCTCACCGAGATGAACCACGATCCTCTCGAATACGCGCCGAGTGTGCTGACCACTACACTAGGAAGGCATGCCAAGGCAGCGGCAGAAATACCTTATAAGCCAAACAGTCTATTTTGCTGAAATTAGATGCTTCATTCCTCAGTTTCAATCCCTTTAGAAACTTGTTTTGCTATACTTAAAGAATGACACAATATCCTACATGTTTAAAAATTTCCACTTGTTGAATAAAATTATAATTTCATAGGAAAAAAATTATAATGCAGAATTTAAAATTATACTAAAGCATATAGAAAATACATAACGCTTCAATATATACTCTTATTCCAAACATAAATAGCGTTTCACAAAACTTACTGATACAATAATGCAATACAAGAAAAGGTTTAAAATTTAAAAAGAACAGAACTAATTTAATGCAGTTTGGTTAGAATAATTTTATAACTTTAATGTTAATACTTTTGATGTTGAGTTTTCCAATCTTTCTCCGCCCCCTTTAAATTAAATCTAAACATGCGACTTACAATGACAAATATATATATGCGCTTTTCTAAAAATAATTTTTAGGCATGTACACTGCCCCCCCCCAAATGAGGGGACAGTTCTATATCTCCCATTCAATTGGGCTGACTGATGAAATTCAAATTGCGTTTTCCATGTCTCGAAAGCGTGACTTAGGATATATATTAAATTTATATATAGCTTTGTTCTAATATAGCTATTTTGACACAAAATGGGACATTTCCTTAAATAACATACCAATTTTTTTTCCATACTTCGATTCTACTACTCAAATTACACCTAAATATTACATTTTGTAAAATTTGGTGCGAAATTTACGGAGAAATTCAAAAATTTAACTTGCCGCATTTTTTTTTTCAGTGTGAGCCAAGAATAATTCATTTAGCGAACTTCTTAATATATGGCAACCTATTTCCCTTTCCCTTCCATTGTGTAGGAGTGGAAAAAAAGTCACATTGTTTCTATCATTTTACACTGTGGATGAGTGGAAAAAAAGTCACATGGTTCCTACTTTCAAATAATTTAACAAAGTGCGTAAATCACATTTTCGTTATTATTGCTTTCAACAAATATGCCAAATTTCAAAACGTGCCAATATATATAAATTCACGTATATCTTGAGAAATTTTGAATAAAAAGCTCTAATTTTTTGAAGGTACGCTTAGAAATACAAATACTTCAAGATGATTGTAAAAACTTTATAGGTTATAATTCAAAAAATTTGTTTTGAAAAATTTATAAAAATTATTTTAAATTCAAATTTTAAAAATAAATCATAAAAAAATGGGTGAATATTATTTGGAATGAACTTAAATTTCAAACTGCATAAGAAGGAATCAAATAAGTTTCATAAAAAAAGAGATATTAATAAATACATATCAAATTGAATTACCATTGAGGAGCTAAAATTTTGAGAGCTAATTTTTTAACAACTACTCATGTGATTTTTACAAAACTTGGGAGTTTGGCATAGTTTGAGTCTTAGAATCGAAATATGGAAAAGAATTGGCATGTCATTTCAGAAAAACGAATTTTGTGGATTTTTTCTGAAAAAAGTCCACAAAATTGGATTTAAATAATAAAATAATAATATTCGTGATAAAATAGGTATTTACCTATATTTGAACAATGCTATATATAAATCTGATACATATCCTAAGTGATGCTTTAGAGACATGAAAAACACAATTTGAATTTAGTCAATTGGCACAGTAGAATGGGAGACATAGAACTGCTCCCGCCCCCTTTTTTTTTGCCCAGTGTGCATATTTTTTACTTCAGATATACCTACAGATGATTCCACTATTAACTATACTAAAATATTGAAAAATTATTTTAATTATAAAGAGTCTGTATAGAAATTTTCAATTTACTAATGAAATAAGAAATTAAGAAATGACCAAATTAAAAACAAAAATACATTTTACAGAAAAAATTAAATGAAAATTACTTACTTAAGGCAGATTTCATTACGACACAGAGGACAAATGTATTTCCCTGAAGCTAACACATCTTTGTAAAAAAACATTGGGCAATCTGGTGCAGGGCAGTTGCTTATGTTTGAATGGTTTTTATCCAAATAATCTTTCACAGATTTTTCAAGTAATCCTTGTATCTTCACTTCAGCTCCCAAAATATTTTTTATATCATATAGAAGTATATCTTTATGACAGCCCTAAAATTCAAACAAAAAATAATGAAATTCATTTTAAAATTAACTTTTATCATGATTAAGTTTTACTACTTATTTTTAAAGTACATTATGAGAACAACATTAATAAAATACATTACTAATGTAATGATGAACAACTGTGTTGACTAAAAATGCCATTCATATTAAATAAAATACTTTATACAGTACTTTATTAATTCTAACCAATTTCTCCATTACAATACATTAAATTCACTTCATTCTTTTCCATCCAGAGTCTTCATGTGATTCAACATCAAGTATAACTAGACACTTTATGACTTATTCATGTTTAATTTGGAGATTTAATATCCAAGAAATTTCATAATGAATACTAATTTGTATTTTAGCAATTAGAAAATAGATTTTACCATTTCAACAATGAAATACACAAGCAAAAATTAAAATATTCTATCAATATTTATAGGATTTTTAGATATAGTTTTTACAAATTTCTAGTCACAAAAATGTTTTTAAATGATGATATATCAACTGTCTAGTTAACCAGATATAAACCTTACTGAATGAAAGCAAATTTAAAAAAAATCACTATTGCAGTTGAGAGTTGATAAAAGCCATATTCTCTAAGTTTAAAATACTGTTTCATATCTGCAAAAGTGGTAATATTTTGTTATAATTCCACAAAGTGCCTTTAAGGCATATAGAAGACTAATAATCAAGATGAAATTTCTAGCTTGGTACAGCAGACTTGCAGTTTCATGAGCCTGTACAGATCACTAAAATAAATTTGTAAAGTCATTAGGTTTCACTGAAGCAGGAGACATGAAAAATGTGCAATGCCCTGGCTGGAACTCAAGCCCTGGACCTCTTGAATAAGCATTGAGTATGCTTCCGATTACACCACAAAGACATGCTTAAAGAAAGCTATATACTTGCCCTTTTAAAGGGCAACTGGGGATTAGGGGACCCAATCGCCAAATCGTAGATGTATTGAATTATCGTCCACCAACTTTTAGTTCAGGCAGCACTGTATATTCATTAGGTTAATTTGAAGCAGGAAATGTGAAAAATGAGTAACACCCTAGCTGACACTCAAACCTGGATTTTTCGAATATACACCCAGTGTGCTACTGTTACACCACAAAGGCATGTTGGAAGGAGGGAGAAAATACCTTATAGATTTTAGAAAGAAAGGTTGAGAAAATGAGTAACTGAAGCTTTCCAAAGGATCTAGAGTTTACCTGTTGTATTACATCATGCAATCCCATCATACACCACAGATCTAGTATCCAGTGAAGGAAGAAACACAAACATTTTTATACCTAGCAAATAACATCCTTCCCAATGGCAACAGTTTGAGAGATTTAGTGCTAATCAGAATTTGTGGTGGGAATTTTACACCATTTATCTCTCGATAAAGATGTAAGGTTTTACTTGGTCTAGTATTGGAACTTTAGTCCTATAACCCTAACAGACATAAAGCGAGTTATCTCTAGGTCTGAAATAGTACAACAAAGTCTTAAAAATGTTTTAAAACAACCTTTTTATTTAAACTGAACTGTAAACAAAACATAACACAACTCATACTGCAGTAACCACAGCTTGTGGCAATGCGAATAAATATGAACAGGGACAGAGTACCAGAACTTCGCCTATGGGTTTATAGATACATTACTGCTGTATACATGATTTTAAAAAAGCTACTAAATTAACTCATAAAAAATAACAAAAAACACCTCGGTTTAATTTTAGTTGAATATAAATAGGTTACACATTTTGTTTCAACAAATAAAAAATATTAATAATTTATTTGAATTTACAGGGTTTGTACACATTTCTGCATGTGGAAATTAAGTACGTTTAAGGACCATTAATGAAAAAAAATTAAGTACCTATCAGCAAATGGAAGCTGAATAAATAAGACATTATCTATTCCTGATCATGATTTGTAATACCATCCTAAAAACAAAACTTGATAAATTTATAAAATTTTATAAAATTTATCAAGTGGCATTAAATATTTGACACTTATAATAGGTGGAAATTTTTGAAAGAAGATTGGTGACACTTTATTTACATTTTGCTTACAGCTTTATATCGAATTTTTCTTTTTTGTCTCATTTTGTCACGTACTTGCTCAGTCCAGAGGTTTAGTAAATAGCAGATAGATTTTATGTCAAACGGCATAAGATAAAATTAGACGTAAAATCATAATGAGCATGACTCGTAACAGAAGACTGGCTCTTGCTTGGCTAGAAAGAAACCTTTTGATCAGAATAAACCTGAAAGCCTGATGTAGGCACAATTAAGTTCTGAAAGTTACTTGCACTTTGTCTGTCTGATGCAGTTAATGTCATAACATCTTGTAGAGTTCCTGGGATTGTAACCCTGTTGTAGAGTTCCTGGGATTGTAACCCTGTTAATATACGTTAAGGTTTCAATAAGCAATTAACACAACAGAAGTAATAATTTTTTTGTATTATTTTAAGTCTCACTAGATGCAAAGAATGTGTTTTACATTAATTTTTAAACTTTTGAACTGTACCTTCTGACCACGGTAAGGATTAATGAAAGGCAATAACTCGCTTTAATATGCAGAAGTAACTTTTAAGGGTGATCACTTAGTCACAATAATTAAATTAGGTATTTAGATATCCTTAGTGATTACAGATTTACATAGCTGCTATTAAATTTGATTTATTTTTTAAACATATTTGTTAAAAAGGCACCACTCAAATCACAATCTAATAACATTTCACAGTTTAAAATACATGTAATTTATGACATTGATTCTTAAACAATATAGGATAATTACACATTAAAAGCCACAAAACATTTATGTTTTGTAGCAACAACACACAACAAAATATATACACATTTTTTAAATTTGAAGGATTCCCAGATATTTTGGCTAATTTATGTCAACTTCCTTTTCTTTAAGAATCTTTTCTAATAATTAGAAACTATTAGAAACATATTTCTAGCAATCAGAAATGTTTGCTCATTGAAACAATTAAAAATTTGTTTCAATATTCAACATAACTCATACTGCAGTAACCACAGCTTGTGGCAATACAAATTAATATGAAACAATTAGAAATTTGTTTCAATATGCAAACCAAAATGTTCCCACTAGTTTCTGAGTGTTTTATCTCCTAACCTGTCAATCTCTTGACAATGTACCTAATGAGGTTTTACTTGATCAGGTAAAAGATAAATAGTCCAAAATCCCTCATAGGCGTGAAGCAAATTCTCGCTATGTCTGAAAGTAACTATAAAGTTATATAAAGGTTTAAATAAATTTCTTATTTAAAAAGAACTTAGAATATACAGGCACATTTTAAAGCTGGTAATTACACAGGAACAATCAAATTCAAACCAAAAATGTAGAATATTAGTCTACATTTACAATTTAATTTGAATCCAAGCTGGCTCAGTAACTTTATCATCGTAACAAATTCAAATGTCGGTAGCAATGAAGCAAAGAGGAATAATTTCAAATTTGATGAGGAAACAGAAAGGGGAAGTTATAGTAAAGGCTGAAATTATACACAACTGATTAATTTACATAATAATAACTATATATATCTTTGAAGAATAATTTTCTTCCTCTTTATGTATTCAGTTTCTTTCTTCAACATTTCCTCTTCATTTTAGAATGTGTAAAAAAAGCTGCTAATTTTTATTTCTTTAGTGATATGAAAATTTAGAATAACTATGAAATGATACATAGAAAGGGCCGATGGGGCAGAATTTTTATAATTTAGTGTCACACCAAGCAAAAAAAATCTAAAAATGACAAAACCTTTAGAATTCAGGGCAGGCACTGGGAGAAGAATTTAGAAAGCACTAGGCAGCAGAATTTAGGATCCAGAGTGATTGCATCGGGTGGGAAAATGCCTAGTGTATGATACATTGAGACATACAAGATGAATCATTTAAATTTTCAATTTTCAATTTCTTTATTAATACACTTACGTTTGTGAAAATTGCAACACCATGAAGGACTTACGCGAGTGAGCTGAAATTTTCAGGAAATGCAAAGTAGCGCATGATATGCAAATGATTAGAATTGCAAATCCGTAGCGCATGCGTATGCTGAGCAGCGCCCTCTGAACGGCTGATGGATCCGAATAAATAGACGGCTATAGCGAGGCGTGTATGGTTATCGGTGGTTATCTGCTAGTGGTAAACGTTAACTCAATCTGTACTTATGCCTCGTCGACGAAAGAGAGCGAGATTTGAACAACTTACAGAGTTTGAACGAGGGAGAATCATCGGCCTTCGTGAAGCTGGATTGTCGTATCGTGCAGTAGCCTCTCGTGTGCAGCGTAACAGCAGCACAGTGATGCGCGTTTGGAAGCAGTGGACGGACGAGTGTCGGACAACTCGGAAATCCGGGAGTGGACCCCGAAATGTGACGTCAGCTCGCGATGATAGACACCTGGTCCGCATGGCGCGGACGGACCGTACAGCTTCCTCTAGACAATTGGCAGCACTGTGGTCAATAGCTACAGGTGTTTCATTGTGTGCTTCATCAATTCGTAGACGTCTGCTGCAGTGTGGACTGCGCGCACGGACTCCTTTATACAGGATCCCCCTAACGCACGACCATCGCCGCCTGCGGCTACAATGGGCCAATCAGCATAGAGACTGGCGTGCTGATTGGCAGCATGTCGTGTTTTCTGACGAATCCCGCTTTAATTTGTGGTACCATGATGGCCGCATTCGTGTCAGACGCTATGCCGGTGAACGCCACCTTCCGGAGTGCATTATCGAACGCCACAGTGGACGAACACCCGGAGTTATGGTCTGGGGCGCCATAGCATATCATAGACGATCTCAATTGCTACGAATTGTGGGCAATCTGAACAGCAACCGGTATATCCGTGAAGTTCTACAGCCCGAAGCTGTTCCCTTCCTTCAAAGCTTGCCAGGCGCTGTATTTCAACAGGACAATGCCCGCCCTCATACTGCTCGGATTGTTAAATCCTTCTTTGCAGCGCAGCAGGTACAGCTTCTTCCTTGGCCTGCGTGTTCCCCGGATATGTCGCCAATTGAACATGTGTGGGATGTCATTGGTCGGCGTCTTGCTCGTGATCCTCGTCCTGTTGCGTCTGCAGACGAACTTTGGGTACGCGTACAAACGATATGGAATGCTCTTCCTCAGTCAGACATTCAAACTTTGTTTGACTCCATGCCACGTCGTGTAGCAGCACTTATTGCGGCGCGTGGTGGCCACACAAAATACTGATTCTGATCTCTTGTTCTTGTTTGTTTGCTTTGAACATTTAATCATTTATTTGTACCACTACCACTCAACTGTGTATTAAATTGCATTCAATTATGACGATTCCTTCTTGGTGTTGCAATTTTCACAAACGTGAGTGTAGAAAAATTCTTTTTTATAAATGTCTGTTCATGCAAAAAGATTAGATACATTTTTGATATTTTCCATGCTTATGTATAGTGAAAAGTAGAGAAAATAAAGGGAAGATAAACCTGTTAAGAAAAAGACTTCTAGTATCAGAAGTAAAACATTCAAATAATTATGTATTCATTGTTATTTCAAAAATTCTCAAAAATAAAATTAAAATAAAAAAATAAATAAATAAAATAAAATTTTTGTAAAAAGCATGCATTATATGTTAATACAATGAAGACAATTTTTCATCTTGTCACATTTTTCTGGAATCTTCTAGAATTGTGGGTCTACAAAACTTGCCTTCAAATTTTTCTAAACATTTCAAGTTGCAATGTCTAAAATTCTAAAGAAAAATTATCCCAACCAATTCTGTAATAATAAAAAGCCAAAAATATTTTGAAGAAAAAAATCAGAGAAAAAATGTATAAAATTTATTTTATAGAAAAGATTGGTGCATACTCTGAATATTCTGAGACATGGGAAAAATTCTTACCATGAAAAAATTAAAAAGAAAACATTTTCAGCTATTAATTACATAGCTATTTTGCATTTGCTATGAACTGCTACATAAACTGTGCTTTATAGCATTTATTACCTTGTTTATTTTTCAGATTCAAAATATTGTATAATAAGTCACCAAAATGAAAAATAATGCCGCTTTATAATATGACAGTGGAAAATAAAAATGTTTTATTTTAATGTTATTTCTTAAATATAATTTCAATATTTTACAATTATTTTAATGAAATTTAACAATGTTATAATGTTTAAAAAAATCGGCAAAAAATTCCTAGATATCTGAAAAAAAAATTTTTTTCTACAGAAACTGATCTTAAAATCGCCAAAATGTTGATAAGTTGCCAAATTTAGAACCATTTAATAAAAGAATTCACATCCCCAAAAGTGAGAAGTTGTTCAAGCGCTCATGATTAGAAAAAATGGAAAAATTTCAAAATACTTATGTTTCATTTCTTGCTCAGAAATTTCGAGTATCCCACCAGAGGTTATATTAGAAACAGAAACAAATTATAACCAATGAATCCATTCAAAAGATAACAAGTGAATCGCCAAAAGTATTCCTCCATAATGCTAATTCGGACTTAAAATGGCAGTCATAAAAATAGATACAAATTTCAGATCATTAAAATTAAGGACCTTCAGTCGGTTTTGGCCAAAATTAAAGACTTTTAAGGACCAAAAACCAATTTTAAAAAACCCAAGTACTTTTACAGATTCTTAAGGACCATACAAACCCTGAATTTAGAATTGTAAGAATACAACTAGCAGTATGTGTTCAGTTTTAGTGTTTATATAGCTGCTAAATTTTTTAAAAAATATAACTTAACTGCATAAATACATATTTGCCTTACAGGAAAAGATAACGGGATGTACAAGTTATTACCAATAATATTAATAGCATTTGTAACACCAGTAAAAATGTTTTCCTTTAAACAAAACAAATAATTTTTTTATTAATCGACATGTTTGTGTTCTTTGCCCTTTAAAAAGCTCCAAATTGATATAAATCACTCCAAGCTCCAAACTGATATAAATCACTTCAATTTTTAGAAGAAATAACAGATAAGTAACAAATATTTTTTAGAAGAACTAATACATAAATAAGCTTATAGAAATTAGATTCTAATTATGTTCTTATGAAATCTGAATCTTAAAAGGAAGGATACACATATGCATGCGCATGATAGCAATTATGCATATGCACAATCTCTACAAAAAATCATTACTCAATTTGAAAATTTAGTAGAGCTACATAGTTCATAAGTTATAAATTTCAGCACAGTATCAAATATCACACATATCGGCCAAATAATTAAAAAAATTGATATACCTCAGCACAGCATTGAATGGGAAATGGTGCTTGTTCTATCCATCCCTGTATGCATTCACGGCAATAAAGATGATAACAATATTCCAGACGATATGTGTTTATTGCAACACATGCACATACAGGGCATATTTCTTGAGTAGACAAAGCATCACCAATATCAATGTCAGGCTCATTAGATAAATCTTTGATACAATTGATTGCCTTAAAAACAATTATAAAAATCATTAGAAACATAAATGATGAAAATCAATTCATAAGAAATCAGGAATGGCTTTTAAAAGTCTGGAAAGTTCATAGAACATTTTTTAAAATTCTGCTGGAACTCGGAAACCAATACCCTTAAAACAAACCTTTACTGAAAAACAAACAAAAAAAAAATTACTGAAACTTCTCTTAAAAAGTTCACATATACAATTTTATTGTCAAATGTTATTACTTTTAAAATCATCCAATGTTTCATTTTATGCAATTACAAAAATAAAAAAATAAAAAATTGCAATATTTAAAAAATATACAATGATACAAAACCTAATGTAACCACTTGTACTGATTTTTGTAAATAACATAAAGAAAGTACTCATTTTTATAAATGATTGCCAAATTTAATTTAGTTACACAAAAAATTACTCTTTATTAATTTTGCCTTTAAACTAAAATTTCATAGCAATAAAACTATTATTCATCTTTGGATATAAGTTTGGACTACTGCACAGCCGGAAATGAAAATGTGATTGGATAGCTGGCAGGTGTTTAAAGCTGAAAATACATTCACAATGATTCAAAATTATGAATAATGATGTTTTGGCAGGGAAGGACAATCAGAACAACTTGATTCACCCCACACCTGCTTTTGCTGAGTACTTTATCATCCATTCTTAAATTGTGTGAGAAAAAGGGAAAAATTATGGGAGAATGGGATATTCTGATCAATGGATTTCCTTACTTTTGGACTTGTACTATCATAGATTTTTTGGAACCCCCCCCTTTTTTTCAGTGCAAACATAACTGCCAAGGTGAAGGTAAATTTAAGGGGCTGTACAAGCAATCAAAAGGCGATCACAAAAAATTTTTAAAAAGAGGAAATGTACCCATGTCTTAAAGCAAGAAGCCTTCAAATAGCCAGGTTGAGATGGATGCTCTATATCAAATGTTTGCTCATAGTTATGGATTATTACATCCTGATATGCATGCACCAACATTGGTTAATGTCACAATTACAGGAAGAGAACAAAGACCTAATTATTCCAACAAGCTGTCTTCAATTTTTATGAAGGTGTCCACATTTAACTCAAGCCTGGACTTCCTGAGAATATTCCTAAAGATGAGTCGTTTCCTTGCCCACCATACTCATCTCACTAAACTCTGTGTGGCTCTTTCTTATAGCTTTGTATCTAAGACTGTGAGTGTCCCTTTCTCATATGATTTAATGTAACTGAAATAAAGAATTAGTCATGCAATTGCTGACACTGAATGTGTGGGCAGAAGTTTCACTTCACGAAATATGTCTATCCTGTCATGAAAAATGCACATATTAAATATCTACAAGGTTTATATAAAACTTGGAAATATTTTTAATGTACTGATATTTGCTGCATTTGTTACAGTTAATGAGTAATAATTTTTGAAGTTACTGCAGGAATAATGAACAACCTAAATTTCTTTACCA
This sequence comes from Stegodyphus mimosarum, assembly GCA_000611955.2. Lineage (NCBI taxonomy): Eukaryota > Metazoa > Arthropoda > Arachnida > Araneae > Eresidae > Stegodyphus > Stegodyphus mimosarum. Next base: position 113,032 of record KK118947.1, read on the forward strand.
TGTTACTCTATTTTTATTGAAATAAATTGCTATCAGGTTTTTGTATCTGAGAAGTGTATTACAGTTGATTCAGACACATGCATTACATGTAATTACCATAAGTACTAATTTTTTAAAATAGAACTGTCTTCACTGTTACATTTGAGCTTCAACATTATTGAAAAGTACAAAATAAAAGCTATTTTTTTCATTTAACATGCTTCCTGCTTTTTTTTTTAACTCCATGTGTATGGTTATGTGCAGTGTATTCACATTTGTTTAGCGAAATGATTTGCTTGTTGAGTAATCTTCCTGTAATATTCATGCTAATTTGTTTAATAATTTGGTACCCTGTATTTTAATTTCGTTTATATTTAAAACAACACTATCAGCATTAAAACAGAATTATTTCTGGCACTTGCACATTATATGCCATTGACCGTGAAAACTGTCACCAAGCAGCACGATTTTGTGCAATTATGAATAAGCCTGATGTTAACAACACACTCATTATATCTGTGCTTTTGTTTAATGTAACCTTGATTGATTCTCGATCAAACACCTTTTAGTTTTATGGATGGATAAGGATATAAATTAACTGTTATTGTTGCCTTTTTTCCCTTCATTTTTGGAAAAACAAGAAGATTAAAATTTGGGATCTGCCTTCTATAGAACAGCAAAGAGGTGGATATTTTTAGTCATATAATCCTATCAAAAGAATAATAAGCATTAATGGACATGATATAGTGAGTTGAATACAGAAAAAAAAAAAAAGTAACAGATTGGAAATATTGCCTGCGGGAATTTTATGCTCATAGCAGCCTAAATATAACATCCAATTAAAATTGGAGGGCCTAACAAAATAGTAGAAATTAAAGGAAGCCTTTCCACAAAATGGATAGAATGTTAATTATTTATAAATAAAGAGGTGTCAGGTCCTGCAGAAATTCCACATGAACAACTAGTGCGATTTTGGCAGGATCTCCAGCAAATTTCATGTTTGATGGCAGCTAACTTTGATGGTGGGATATCATTTATATTAGTAGTAATCAGTTAATAACTGAAGTTTCAAGTAGTCAAATTAACAAACACTAAAGCAAAATGTTATCTCTTGATATTTTAGGAAGTAAATGGCATCAAACGGACATCCTGTTTCCAGGGGTGTTTGTGGGACCCCAAAAAATCTCCTGAAACTTTTACGGACTTACTACTGACATTTTGGAGTTTCGAGAAGGGGGGGGGGAGAAATGAAAAATTACAATTATGAAGTATTGAATGACCTAATTATAAAAGTTCAATGAATTACTTTTTTGCAAAATTAATAACCATAAATTTTCAAACATATAAACTACTACATTTTATGTAAATATTTTAAATTACTAGAATAAATTCTTAAAAAAAAATTATCTAATTTCTGCTGCTTTTTTTTATTTTCTGATGTTTGTGGGCTTGTCTTTTTTTTGTGGTGAACTTCATAATTGCAGGAAGGTTGAATTTTATTTTCCTCATTTACAGTTGAAGAAATTTCCTCGAGAATTGCACTTGCAGAGGTTGAAGCAGTTTGCTTTTCTGCTAATGTAGAAGGTTTTTCAGAGACTTTTATAGGTGACTCATCTGAAATACATGTTTTTAATTCCTCTAGATATGTTTTCCAACTTCTGTTCATATTCAGTAAGAGATCTTTGTGAATTGGATCAGTCATTGGATTTTTTGAGCCATATTTTTCACATGAGGTTTCTTTAGAAGCCATTAAATCATATTTAATAGTCTGCACTGCATCTAGGGAATCAATCTTAAGAGAGGTTCTATAGTCAGTGACAAGTGTATCCATTAAGTTGAATGCACTTTCCACTAATGGGCCATGGAAGCCGCTAAGGCAGGCTTTGACCAATTTAGCCAATGTAGGATACTTATAATCATTTGTGAAATCATCTTTTAAATTAAAAACTTTAGACCAATATTTATCAATTGTACACTTGACTTGATTTCCACTTTCATCAGATGTGTAGAGCATTTCTTTGGTGATATCAATATCACTCTGGTATAACCTTATTTCAGCTTCTACTTTTGACTTTTCATTATCACTAAAAATATGGGACATAAAAGATGATAATTTTTCAAAAGCTAATATTGTACTGGTTTTACCTCTTAGCTCTGGATCTAATGCTGTAAAACTAATTAGATATGAATTTTTAAGGGGTAATTTCTGTTTCATATGCTGTGCTGTATTAGTATAAGCTTTCATCAGAGAAATTTGGAATTCTTTTGCTATTGGATGATTTTTTGATAATTTCTTCAGGAGAGTGGAAGCTTCTGCACCAGTAAATATTACTTTGCTAGGTAGATGGAATTCTGGATTTGTGACATCAACCTTTAATAAATCATTATAAGATGTGCACTCTATATTTTCTGGCTTCATAAAAAAAGAGAAAAATTTTGCCATCAATTTATAAATACTGGAATGTATTAAATGAAGCATTGGTTTTTTTGTTTCAAATAATTTAATATATGTGTTGAACTCTGGTAATACTGCTGAATATAATGCCATATGCAATAAAGTTTTGTTTTGCATAACAAATAACCCATTTAGTATTCTTTTTTTCCGAGCTAAAGCATCCTTTGTGAGTTGTTGGGAATGCAAGCAAGAATACACCCCTTCAACAATTTTTTTCTGAGCTGCAGAAATATTTCTTTTATTGTATACAGTTTCAACATAAGAAAAATAATCTCCTTTATCAGTTTTATCCAAGTAGTGAAAATAAAATGCAATAAGAGCATCCCACAGATCTTTGATTCTTTCTAAAACACATAAAATGTACACCCACCTATGGTCTGGTCTCTTCAAGGGCTTAAGTTTTTTAATGGCAAGGGATTCACAGATTTTGAAAAAATTTTCTCTTTTACTGCAGCTTTTCATATCAAAATAGATGTCATCAAACAAATCTTCTAAGTATCTATCAAAACATGAAGCAAATTTTTTTGCACAGTTATTAGCTGTGTGACATGTGTCACCATCAATATCTAATAAGTGGGGTGCTTTGTTTGATCGTAGTCTGGTTTCAACACCCTTTTTTTTTCCACGCATCGTGTTACACGAGTCCATTAATACACTAATTAAGTTTGCCCATGGAATATTATTATCTTCAATAGTATTAACAACTGTTTTAAAAACAGCTTCTGAATTGCAAGATTCCATCTTTAGAGATGCAAAATGATGAACTACGACTTCATTTTGATTGTTGTCATAAAACTGCACCAATATTGCCAGTATACTTTCTTGAGCATTGCTAGTACTTTCATCTAAATTTAGAGAAAATGGAGTCTCCTTTAAGTTTTAATGATATTTTCCTTAATAGTTTTTCCGAGCCCATATTTCATCTTATAACATGCAGTAGTCCTGGACATTTCCAATGAGTTTAGTGCCGTCTGATCGTGGCTCAACTGTTTGCAGAGTTCAATTAAATTGGGAGCTACATTGAAAAAAAGAGAATTCTCGGCGATAAACGAAGTTATTAATACCTCTTGCCGTGCTTTTCTTGTCACTATATCCAATGGCCGAGCATCAGTCTCCAGTAAGTCATCAGTATTTTTTTAATTAGCATAATTACTTAAAGTCATTGAATGTCTAATGCACTTTGAATATTTTATGTGCGTCACAGTTTTAGAATGATTTGTGAAAGCCTTGAATCCTTCCCCACCATACTTCAGCAGTGAGTTACAAGAAACACAATATGCTTGTCCAGCAACATTTATTTTCTTGCACCATGTGCCGATGGTATCCCCATTACCATCTCTCCCTTCAATCCAATTCCACCTAAATGCATTCCGGACACCTTCTTCTAATTGTATAATATCACTATTTATATTGAGAAATTTCATAGTGAAATTCTCTTGCGTACATAAATAAAAAAATATTTCAATAAACGAAACGATATATTTACACGTGCATCAACAAATGAAACGAAAATTTTACACAGCGGAGAAAAAAAAGTTGCGAAGCGATCAATGACAAATAGCTAATACGGCGAAAAATCCCCCTTCTCTACTTATTGGCGCCACGTCAGGAGAGATAAGACCTTTGAACACAGAGTCACGTGATTGCACATCTGGTTGAACGAAGTCTGTCCCTTTTTTTTCTGCCGCGCCTACTTGCCGAAAAGAATCCAGAAGAGAATGTCCGAGAACCGGGGGAATGAGTCATAACTCGCAATAAGGAAAGAACAAAAAAGAAGTTTTTTCCCCCTTTTCATGCATTATCACTGCGTTTGGAGAAAGAAAGGAAAAGTTTTCATCACACACACTGACCTTGCGTTTTCTGCTTTCAAAGCAAACAAAATTACCCAGATCAAAATAAATAATTCATTATTATTCCTACTTCCTTTTGAACGACGATCCCCGGAATTTCCGGGTATCAAAGTTCAAAATCCCCGGAGCACAAACACCCCTGTGTTTCTTTTCAGTACATTTTGTAAATGCATATATATTTGTGTATATGCATGGTTATGTTTTGCCTTTGTTACTTTGGTTTGACACAACTGTGAAAAAGAAATGTAATGTGATAGTGTGTAGCTTAGTCATGGCGGAGTTTTATTAATTTTTTAATATTTCATATTTATCAACTTTACATGAGAAACATTTTTAAGATAACAGAAAAATTATAAATATTAAACCCTTACTGATAACTTAATAAAATTAGATGGACTACTTAAAATATACAGTTAAAAATGAGCATAAAAGTTATTCAATAAATAAAATTCAAACACAGGAGGAAAAAAATATTTAAGATTCAATGCAAATCATCATTATCACATTCGCTACCAATCAAGCACTGGCATGTGACTGGCACTACTGCTCAAGAGGCAATCATGATCTTGAGTGTGGTGATATCTCAGGTGCCAGTCACACACTGCTGCAGTAAAAGCAATGTCTCATTGTTTATTTTCAAGTTCAACCAACATTATGTTTTGAATATATATGATGGTACTGGCATGGAGTGAAGGTGGAAACTAGTTGTAAATGTATGTGGTTTGGAATGGAAACAAAGTTTAATTTCATGCACAGATCATACATGAACAACATTCTGAAATATATAATTTGCAATATCATTGTAATTACCTTGTAATATATATATATATTTATTTGTGATGTAGTTTCATACCAAAATAATGCATATTGTTACTTATTCACTTTTAAATGCCATGCACCAATGTCTAATGCGGCATTGCAGAAGTAATTTTACCTATAGGGCCAATCACACACTGGCATGTAGTAATAAAATTCTATGCTTAAAGGCTTAGTAATAAATGTGGTACACATAATAACCTTTTATTATTTTTTTTAAATCATATTTCTTATAATAAGTAAGTCGGCATATGGGTACAATCTATTTCTGTGACACAGCATTAACTATCAATACAACTTCGCATGACTGGCAGCGAAAGTGTTACATGTTTTATATCACAGCATTACAAGAACTATATATTCATTTATAGTAGCTTACCTTTTCTATGCTGTCCCGACTACCATGGAGAAATAACTGACATCCTCTAATATCAAGTATAGCAGAACGTAAATTACAAGTTTCTATAAAATGATCAAGATTTGTTCCATATTTCTTTATAACTGCTTTTAAAAGAACATTTTTCTTCATTTCACTTGATAATGAAACAGTTTCAACTACCTCATTTTCTGTATCTTTGATATATTGCTTAATATATTCTACTGCTTTACTGCAGTTATCTTCCAACCCATATAATCTAATGACCTTAGTCTTGTCATTGTGAATTATACAAACATTAGTAATTTGTTCAAGTGTTCTTAACAACATACATCCACCACGGCAAAACAGCTTTTCAATTTCATTTGTATTACTGCTATTTAATATTTGTCCTTCCAAAAGATCATAAACAGTTCTTTGCAACAATTTTAAAATATCATAACATTTTGACAACAATTTAAAAGAATATGTCTCTTCTACTTCAACATCATATTCTAATCTGAAAAGGCTTTTATCTAAATGCAGCTGGTCTGTAAGTTTTTCTAATTCTATATTAAAACGTTTTTTTAATGCATTCCACACACGTTTATCACATTTTATAATTGAGCCATATTCAGGGGCAGACACAAGTTTTCGTTGGCCAAAATCTGTATTAGAAAATTCTACAGCAAGAAAATTCAGATCTTGATTACTCTGAACAACAATGGAAGCTTCCATAAATGTATCCATTGCTGCTGGCTGACGGATTAAAATATCAAAATCAGTTATTTTTAACTCTTTACATTTCTTACTAATTATATCTTTAATAAATCTTGTATCCTCATTTGGAGTTCCAAAAGGAAATTTGTAATCTAACTGAAAGCTGTCTATTAGAACATCATGTAAAAGAATTTGGAAAGCCTGTTTAAAACTTTCTTCAGTAGTTTCAGGGGGAAGATCGGAAACAAGAAGCTGATTCTTCTTATCGCCCACTTCCATATAAATATCAGTCTTTAATACATGAGAATGGATGCGCCTCATTGTAAGTTTACGAGCTTTAAAAAAATCTGCAACATGCCTTAAAGTGATAACTGCTCTATCACAAGGCCGCCGTAAGAATGTTAAATGGATAAAATCATCAAAAGCAGAGCGTGGCTTGTTGCTGAGTTCATCTAACACACAATCACTTTTATTCACTAAAAGCTGGTCAACTTCTGATTCAATTTCAAGCTGCTTAATCAAAGCACCTCTCATCCAATTTACCTTAACATACACTTTATTATTACCTTTCTTCAACTCTAAAATATTCTTATCTTGTTCATTTAAAATAGCTTCCTTTTTATTTTTTAGTACATCTTCCACTGCACACATCACATAATCAATGCTATCTGTCGCAGCATACACGTAAATACAACCCTTTTCAACACATGGTTCGATGAAAATAAAATCACTACCTGTCTCTTTTTTAATATCCTCTTCAATTTTTTTAAAATTTTGACGTCTTTTCTCAAGCAGAATTTGGTTCATTAATTTTTCTCCAACCGGAATGGTCCTCTGAATTAAACTTTTTTCAAATATATCTGAATAGTTGTAGTCCAGTAATTCATTTGTAAGAAGCTGGTCGATTAATTCATCTGGAACTGCTGTTACATGAATCAAATAATCCCGATCTTTAGATACAATTTTATCAAAAATAATATATTGTGGTACATTAGCTTTTTGGCAAATTACTGAAGTTGTATCTAAATGTGCAATACTATTTGACATCAAAACTCTAAACCCACTTTCATAACGTCCTGTAAAAACACATAAATTATCCTGAAAACAGTCAACTAACATTTCAATTAGATCAGAATAATTTTTCTCATCTACAAATTTTGGTTCAATGTATTTTTTTAAGCAATCTGCAATAGTTTTGCATACTTCATCTATTTTTGCACTGACACTCTCTAGAGTCTTTGGCAAAATGTAACACTCATTACACCATTCTGAACTACGGCCATTTTCAACCCATTTCTCATAAATATAGAGATATGTAAGTGTATCACTATTGCTTTGAATTAGCTGAAATTTCTGTGCATCTATTGCCTTTTTCTGTTCTTCATCATCGGGAAGCTGAAATATTGGCATTTCAGAAGAAAAAAAAGAAAAAAGAACAACTGCCTCAAAAGCTAAACCCCACTGAATGCCCATTAAAAGTAATTTGGAATATCTAGCAGCATAAGGAAGTTTGACCATATCTTTACCCAAAGCAGTTAAGTTTTTACCTTTAATTGCATTGAATTTTCTTAAACGATCCATTGTATCTCGTCTCATATCATCAGGCAATGGTTCAACAAACTGAATATCTTCAGCTTTATCTGGATTATATTGAAATATTTTTATAAAAGTATTAAATGGATTTAGAGTCAAAATCTCTGGGTTTTCTTTATGTGACATTTCTTTACGATAATTTTCTTTACTATATATGCGATAACAAATACCAGGGTTAGAAATACCAGCTAAACTTTTTCGCAGTTTAGCTCTACTATGAGAATTAAACGTTAGTGAAAAAACATCAACACATTTATATTGATCATATACAAATTCTTTTTTCAAACCAGAATCAATGACAAAACGAACAGATGGAATAACAAACATTTCTGCTAAACTGGTTACAAGGAAAATTTTTCTCTTTGGTGATAATTTTTCATTTAGTTTTTGGAAACAATGGTTATATAAATTTATTTCATGCTCTAAAATCAATTCAATGTCACAGTAATTATACTTAATTAGCAATTGTTTTAAGGCTGAAGAAGCCAGATCTGCATCTGAAATCGTAGGTAAGAAAGCCAGCACATCACCACTATCATGCAAAGTACAAATAGCTAGAGCTGTTTCAGCCACTTCACTGATATAATCATTCACTGGAGACAATAAATTTTGTTTCCACACAGTTTGAACTGGCAAGATAAGATTTTGCACATTAAGAACAGAAACTGTTTCTGAAGAAAAGTAATTTTTAAATTTTGTAGGATTATCATAGAATGAAAGAAGCAGTACAAGTTTTGATTTCTTTTGTTTTAATAATAAATCTCTCAAATTGGCTAGCAAAACATCAGTAAGCACAGATCGTTTTAAAGAAATGTTTAAAATGATGAACAGACTGAAATCATCATGGTTATGTGAAATAAAATTTAAGAGTTTTTCCTCAGTAACCACAAAAATACGATTTCCTGCACAGCTTTCATTAATTGGCAATAAATCAGAAGCTATCTCATCTTGAAATATACTATTTAAACTTTGAAGCAACATTGTCTTCAGAAGCTCTGATGGTTCGCAAGAAATTATATGATGATCAAACTTTCCTTTTGCAAAAAATGGCAATGAAGTATTAAAATAGTAAGAATTATCTCCTACTATAATTGTTACTTGCTTATCAGTTGCAGCATTAAAAAAATCAGATTTTATAGCATATGCAGGGAAAAATTTTACAAAAAGATTACATTCTTTCAAAACATTTTCTTCAATTAAATGAGCTTCTTTTATAACATCTACAACACTTTTACTATGCAAATGTGATAACTGCATTTTTGCATCAGAAATAATGCTATCAAACTCTTTCTGCTGCATTGTCAGATTATTTAGAAGGTTATTTAATACTTCAAGATACTCTTTCTGAGAAAATAAAGTACAAATCTTTTCTTTTTCTCTCAGATTCTGTTGTATGCATTTGTCAGCATGCTTATCAATTTTTTGACGGTATTCTAGAATGACATCTGATGGTTTCCATTGGTTAAATAATTTATTGATCTTTTCTAAATCTGCACTTATATCGCTACTACCATAATTTACCCCTTTACTGTTCTGAAATTGAAAATTTGAGATATATGGGTCTTCAACTGCATGTAAATTGCCTGTTATTCTTTTATGAGCCTCATCATTATACCTTGTTACTCCCTGAGAAAACTGAGAATTAAAGTTAGACTTTGAAAAACTATTTTCTAGATCACATTCCTTTTGAAACGAAGTACTTTTATTTCTAGGATCTAAGCCACTAATTTGATTCACAGAATCACAATCACGTTCATACCTTTGTGACAAGACGAGAGAAAAAATCGATTCGTTCGTATTCTTAGAAAATTCAGTTAAATCATTTCTCACAGATTTTGATGAATTATTTTTCACTCTTTCAAGATTATCCTTTGCTGATTGCCCACAGGAAAAGGAAAAAAGGGATTCATTAGTATCCTGAAATAATTTATCTGAGCTATTTCTTAAAATCTCCTTTTCAAAATTTGAGCTATCCTCAAATTCTATCTTATTAGAATCAAATATGCTAAAAGTCGGGTTAGAGTTAAAATTATTTTTATTATAATTTTTAACACCCTCTTCTCTGTCATTAGAGCTTTCATACCTTTTATGTGATTCAGATAAAAAGAGCTGTCGATTAGATTTCAAATTGTTTAAATCTGAGCTTTCTTTACTTACATGAAAATGTACATTACCAGATTTTAATGTTTTCACAGAAGCATAAGAATCAGATATACTACTATAAGCATCACAGCTACTGTCATTAGAACATGATTTTACACTTTTAGGAGATGTGCTTCTGGAACTTCTGACTTCAGACAGTGTAGGTGATCTATTTTTCTGATAATCGTCATCTAATTTCATTTCATTTAACTGACGCAAATTAAGGAATTCAGCATTTTGTATCTTGTTAGAAGTCTCTTGCCCTTTATTAAATATTCTAGGTTGATTAACAATTGAATTCTTGCATCTATATATATATGGCGGCTTGTTTCTATGAAATTTGTCTTGCTGCCTTTTTTGTTGTTGAATGCTATTATGATGATGACCTGCATTTATGGAGGCATCAGTCTGTGACTGGTGAAAATTTGACTGCAAATTCTCACAATCCTGCCTATTATACCTGGCACTATCAATGGAGTCTCCCAGAATTTCCTTTGGTCTGCAGTTTGCTGGTGAATTATGTTGATGTCTTTTCAAGCCACGATACCTTGCACTTCTACCTCTGTAATTATTCATAACAGCAATCTAATTTTAGAATAAACAAAATAAAATTTTATTATAATAAATTAACAGTACAAAAAAATCTTTAAAGATTTAACAGATAGAAAAGAAATGCATCAATTTTAAAACTGGACAAAATACAACAATAGCTTGCATTTATATCTCACAGTTCCTTCTCTCCTGTCTTTCTCTGTGCATCTTTACATATTTCAGTCCTAGTAAGAAAACTAAAAAAATTGCATTAAAAGCTGTTAATCATTGCAGTTCATTGATTAAGCAGTTCATTAAAAGGGTTCAGCAAGATATGGTTTAGATTTTTTTGGATTTCTCACACTAAAAAAAATTTGCCAAATTTAATTCTTAAGTAGAATTTTAATGCTAGTCCTTTCAAAGTATTTCAGATCATTGTATTACAAAAACTTCCTTATTTTTCTATTTTTAAATGTAATGAAGCAATCACTGCACCGTTTTATTATTTAATTTTATTTTGTGAATTTACGAAAAGTATTTCTGATAAAGTGGTGCATAACATTTTTGCTCCTTGAAAAATAAAGCTCAGTGCTAGATTTCATTGAAACACAGCAGTTTTACACAAAGCTATGCCAATTCCCACTTGAATTTTGCATTATTTTAAACTTAACGTATTACTAATAATCCAAATAAAAGACATATATTATGGCCACTTTTATGCAATTTACAACATAGTTAACAATTACTAACCTTAATACCTCATGTGTTTAAGATGATAGGATCCATTTTTCTCTGATGTGAAGACAATAGAAAAACTTTCACTGTTCTTTTATCTTCACCCCCAACTAAACAAAGGTCATGTGAGGCAAGTGTAACTTATTATGCCTCAAGAACCAGCACACGTATATCATGACCTTAGGACAATGGTATTCAGATAGTATGACAATACAATCCCACAAAAATGTAAAAAAACCCCAAAACAATTTTGTGACTCCAATCACAGCATCGACACTTATATACTACAAGTTCAGATTTTTTAGGGCTTTTATTCACTTTCCAACCCCATTATAAATGTTTGCAATCCCTAATAGGGTTGCAAGGTATTTCTCCTACCTTCGTGGTGTAGTAGTCAGCACGCTCAATGCGTAACCGAGAGGTCCGCGGTTCAATTCCTGGCGAAGACGTTGCTCATTTTTCAATTTTCAATATTCCTGCTTCCAAGTTACCTAATGTCTCTACACTGGCGCCCGAACTAAAAATGTGGTGGATGATGATTCTTCACCACCGGAATTTGGTGATTGGGTCCCCAAAACCCCAGTTGCCCTTTAAAAGGGGGAGTATATAAGGTATTTCTCCCACCTTCGCGGTGTACTGGTCAGCATGCTCGATACATAACTGAGAAGTCTGTGGTTCGATTCCTGGTGAAGGCGTTGCTCATTTTTCAATATTCCTGATTCCAAATAACCTATGTCTCTACAGAGTTACAACCCATAGTTTGAATACCACTAACTTAGGGCACCATATGGCAGCCATGATCATACAGCCAGAGAAAGTGAATGGGCTCTTTCATTCCATTCAAACTCTTTGATTAAGCTATCAGACAGCACTTTAAAGTCTAATGCTATGATTAAAATTATGAAATTTTTGCTGTTCTTGAAAAGAAGAGGTTGTAAATAGATCCTTATGAGCTTTGAGCAGCACATCTTTTGGGACACGGAAATTTTTTATTTTTATCAGTTTGTTTAGAATATTTTAAATGTTTAGAATACTTTAAATGTTTTAATATATGTATTCAATATATATATTAAACCATATATATCTTTTTTTCTTTGGATGTCACATAAAACAGATTAGGGATGAAATTCTCTTCCACCTTTTCTTTAGAAGGGTGAAATTTTACCCATTCTTTGACTTAATTCTCTTCACTTTGGACTGCAGAAAAATTTCTGAGTAAAAAAATTCATCATAAAATATTTTGCATTGAAAAATATAGTAAGCATCATTAAAAAAATATCGAATGGATGTAACCAAACTGGTTACACCCCCCTAAATGAATGGAGCTCTTTTTTTTTTTTAATTTCAACTAACAAGTTAGCGAAAAGTTTTCTCTGTTTCTTATGTTATTCTTTAAGGTTTCTCCACAGCTTCTAGTAGTCAGCACGCTCAACGTGTAACCGAGAGGTCCGTGGTCCAATTCCTGGCGAAGACATTGCTCATTTTTCAATTTTCAATATTCCTGCTTCCAAGTAACCTAATGTCTCTACACTGGCGCCCGAACTAAAAAGGTGGTGGATGATGATTCTCCACCACCGGGATTTGGCAATTGGGTCCAGTAAGCATCGTTAAAAAAATATCGAATGGATGTAACTAAACTGGTTACACCCCCCTAAATGACTTCAC
>KK118947.1:125882-140949 GCA_000611955.2 Stegodyphus mimosarum
CCCCCCCCCCTAAATGAATGAAACTCTCTCTTTTTTTTTTAATTTCAACTAACAAGTTAGCGAAAAGTTTTCTCTGTTTCTTATGTTATTCTTTAAGGTTTCTCCACAGCTTCTGTTGAATCTCTCAGCTGAACGACTTTAATCTTTTCCCAGCTCTAAAGATTTTCACAGCCAATCATCCAAAATAAGGACCAGCTAGTGTCGGGACATTCTTTTTCTTACATTCATCTTAAAATTCCCTCTTTGTCCGGCCTAAGTATAATTTTTAGTCTAGTGAGAGGCCTTTTGTGATGATGACATTTGCAAGTTCCTGATCTCTTTCTTGGGTTAGTGACAAATGGAAATAAAATTGTGTCAAAATTCTTTACTGCTTCTAGTCATTATGGTGTTTTAAATTTGACAAAATGCTTAGTGTTAAATAATTAAAGAAATGAAAATTGTAAAGCATTATTATTTATTTAATCTGTTCAAAAAACAGTTGCAAATGGATGCAGGAAGTTTCGGAGTACTAAGGCATGAAGCCTTTACCTCCACATCATCATTGAGTTAAATTATCATCAAAAGAGGGGTCCATCAAATATGGTAAAAATTTCGAAAAGCCGAAAATAAAAGCTTTAAAGAGAAAATGCCTTTGCAATGAGAAAAAAAGGTAAAAACTGAGAAGGTCTTATAAGTTAAAATGCTTGCGTCAAAAAATTAATGACCAGAATGATTTAGAAGGGAGTTCAGCATCAAATAATTTTTAAAAGAATAATAAAAGATACGTTTCCTTGAACCCTGATACGCCTACTGTGTGACTGTCAACAATGTGAAAAAGAAACTCCTGCGGGGGTCAGTTGAAAAAAGGAAATAATGACCTTATGAATGCTTCAGAGCTGGGAGGGGGGTACTCGCTTAAGAGTCAAAACTTGTACGTTGAAGAAAGTTCTTTAGGTGAGTTTTTGCATCTTATTTCAATCTGTAACCAGAGTGATGCACAAGCATCTTAGGTATTGCTTAATGTCATTCAGAACAAATGTCAGGTACTGTTCATCAAGCCCTTTATTCATACAGAAACAAAAGCAGAGATATGAGAAGTTGCAGCAAGATTTGCATCCTCCTAAAACATACCACGCAGTAACTAGGCCATTTTTTGATTTATTGTTTAATAATCTAAACATTTATGCCCGTTTCAAAAGCTGTGGTGATTTATAATAAATAAAAACTGAGTTTAAATGAGAGAACAGTCACAGAACTTTTATTATAAATTTAGACAATTTATGTGATCCGAAAGCATCTCAATGAAATTAACATGCTCGGGAAAAATAACTGAATGTAAAGACATTTATTAAATTCAACGCACGCACATGACTCTTTTTGCAGTTTGTAGCAAATGCCGAAGTTACATGTAACACAAATTAAAGACTGTTTTCCCTGCATGTGTGGGGCAAGGGGAGTTACAGTGGTACAATTTATTTTTGGAAAAGATAGATGGATGTTTTGAATAATTTTTTCTCATCATTATCACCAAAGAAAAGGTGATATCTGATACACAAAGGTTTGTATAGTGATAATACCTATTTAAGCTATAAGATTGATAAATATCAACTTAAGATCCAGCTAAAAATAACTAAAATGTGAAAGGAGAACAGAACTGTTAAAAAATGTTTTGAAATAGGTCATTAACTATTTTTTCTTCTACATTTAATATAAAAATTAGCTAAAATTGAAGTAAATGGCTCATTCAAAATTCGTACTGAGATTTATGTGCACAGAATTCTTTTACCTAACATTCAACAGCACCATGTACTGTTTTAACATGACATTTCCATACATACTTTTCATTACAAAATCTGCTTATTTTAGTCCTCTCTATTGGCCTTTACATTTTTGTGACATATTTTAAAATCAGTCTGTGGATGTGTGTGGTTTCAGGTAATTTAATTTCAATTTCAGGCACTTTAATCTTAATCTTTCATTTGGAAACTCTCCCTTTTCAATTTGCTTTCATTTTTCAAGTTTTATTTTATTCTGGCTAAAATTTAATGCATTTCTTTTACTCAAACATAATAAAACTGCAATAATATTTTAGGAGGTGGTAAATTCTTCTTATCCTATGTAGTCCAACATCATTAATAGCCAGCCAATGATATTAGTCAATAATAACCCTCTATGGTAAGAAAAATTAAAAAACTGCATTCATTCGCTAATTTTCAAGCTGAAAAGTTATTGTAGTTTCTGCTCTTATTGAAAAACAAATACCTTAAGTGATTTTTTCTTGCTTTCATACTCAAAGTCACATGCTGATTTATGGGATCTCACCCATCGCATAATACCACAGTAATTACTATATTTGTTTAAATGATTATGTATTAGTTTACACTGTACACTGTTTTCATATGACGAATTTTAGTGTACTTTTTTTATATGATGCTATATATACAGTACAAAGTACGAGATCCAGACATTCAATATCCGGAATGATCTAAAATCCGGACTTAACTGCCACAAACAACCTTTTTTTTGGGGGGGGGGCAAGATACACTTTATGCATGTGCATTTGATTTTTAACTCCCATAATAAAACATGTTGAGAGTCCCAATTCTTAATTTCACTTAGGTACTAAATAAAATATCTCGTTATTGAAGAAACAATAATTTTAGCATAAATTTGTGAGATCAATAATTTAGCTCTGTAACTGTATATCTACTTGGCATTAAAAAAAAAACATTCTACATAGAAACATCATTGATTTTACACCTACTAGTATTTTATATCTCTGATGCCAACCTGGCAAATCATTATTTATTATATTTTGCTTTCATTATCGCACGTTTATCAACACAGACAACCTGAGTGTAAGCGAAGCCTAAACATTTTTCTTATATAAATAATTGAATAACAAAGAGTATGGTAACCTTTTATGCTGACATTATGCTTGACGATGATTAAAGATTTCAATTAAATGTGCTAAGAAATGTTGACAAGGAAAAATTTAACAAAATGTTCTTTCCATATGCTAAAAATAGATTTTGTTAATGAAACTCATAGGCTAAAAGATTATATTTAGCACTATTTGAATTAAGAATAACTGATATGTTATTCACATAAACCCAGATCTGGAGTCAGCTTGTATGGTTACACCGGGAGGCAAAATTTAGGGAAGACAAAATTTTTGGAATTTAGAGCACTGAGCGGCAAAATTAACGGATGACACAATTTTTATAATTTATGGAAAGCACTGGGATCCAAAGTTTAGGGTTGGCAAAAATTTAGAACTTAGGGAGAAGCTTTGTAGCAGAATTTAAGACCCGCAGAGACTGCTTCAGGCAGTAAGATAACTAGCACCGGCCCTCCATAAGCCTTAAGTATATGTCAGAGTTTATTTAGTCAGGACTCAGATTAGCCTTCAGCATGTGCAAGAAATAGACGTAGGTATAATAAATAACTAACTATACAATTCAGGCTTCATTATCTTGGTACGCGATAGAAGCAAGGCAAAATTTACTGGAACAACTTGTCTTTCGTCACCAGTCTCATGACACATAGCCAATAATGTAGAGTTGATGCTACACTAGGCTAAAATTATACTTTACTGATTCTAAGGACTTTCAGTTAATATAGCAGACTGTGCTGTTCCTTAATCTTATAATTTGATCCAGCTTATTATTTTTTGCAGACTGTTATTATTACAGCTATTTTATGAAAATTAAAGTTTGAACTTTCGATTATGTAGAAAAGAGTTTCTAATCCTGGAGCTGCAACAAGATCTACAAAGCGAAAGCATGTTTCAATGTCCATTAAACAAAAAACGGAATTCTGGAAAAAAAAGAAAAGATAAAGGAATATATGACACACTCATTTCAAAATTATGCAAGGAGCACAGCATCGGAAAGTCAACTGTATATCACATAAGGAAAAAGAACTTTAAAAATTTTTTGTGGATCCCAACAACCCACTCGCAATGAATAACAGAAAAATTTTTCGTTATGCTAAAAGTGATGACTGAATGGGTCAGTGTTGCAGAGAGGGCATGCCATTGATGGGTCCAATGCTAATGGTTCAAGCCAAAATATTTCATAAAGAAATGAACTTAAAAACTGAGTGCAAATACTCGACAAGTTCGTTAATCAAATTTAAAAATTGTTGTGGTATAAGGCAATTAAAAATTTCACATGAAAAAGCTTCAACTAATACTGAAGTTGCTGAACTATTTGCAAATGAATTCTTGAACTCATTACTAGTAAGAAATTACCTCCAGAACAAATTTACAACGCTGATGAAACTGATCTTTCCTGGCAATATGTACCACGAAATACCTTGGCAACCTCTAGAGAAAAGGCTTCAACTAGTGTCAAAGATTCCAAAGCAAGACTAACAATTTTAGCATGGCTGCAGGAAAGCACAAGTGTAAACTTTTCTTAATTGGAAAAAATGCACGATCTGGAGCATTTAAAGGAGTAGATTTTCCATGTTATATACCATGCAAATAAAAGAGCATGCAAGCCTTAATGTATGACTGGTTAAAAATCATTTTATACCCAAGGCTCGGCAAAATTTGAATTCACTTAGTTTACCTGAAGACACAAAAATTGTCCTGATTGTAAATAACTGTTTGGCTCATATTTTGCTTGACATTTTAGTGAAAGATAATGTATCCATATTACTCTTTCCTTCAAATTTTACTTCCACCATTCGGCCTATGGATATTGGGTTGGAATGCGCTTTAGCCCACTGCTTGGCGGCGGTTGTTTTTGAATGAGCAATAAACGTGCCAACATGGGTAACTCCATACATCCGCCAACATGGCTGACTGTTTGTACGTTGCCTACATTGCCCAATTCGCTGAAGTTTTTTTTTAAGTTTAAAAGGAACGCTGTGCACATGGCATTTTCTTGTAATTTATTTTCGTTATTTTAGCTTATTTTGTTCATTTGTGTACGTTGCCTACATTGTGTAATTCGCAGATTTTTTTTTTAAGTTAAAACGGAACGGTGTGTACATGGTATCGTTTGTAATTTTAATGCCCTTTAAAAAAAAATTCCTTCTTTCTTCGATGCCATTTTGGTTACATTTTTGCGGAGCGTGTCGGGAAGGTTATGTAACGGCATAAAATGTGTAAGTATTACAACATAAAATGTAAATAATTAATTTAAACCTAACTGACAAATATTTTAATGATCATAATGTTCATTTTGCATATTATTTTATTATCTTTTTGTGGCAAGAGTTTCCATACTAATTTATGCTTTAGAATTCTATGTTTTGTTTACAATAGGTTTTCGTGGAGCGTGTCGGGAAGGTTGCAATTGCA
This sequence comes from Stegodyphus mimosarum, assembly GCA_000611955.2. Lineage (NCBI taxonomy): Eukaryota > Metazoa > Arthropoda > Arachnida > Araneae > Eresidae > Stegodyphus > Stegodyphus mimosarum. The sequence goes on from KK118947.1 coordinate 131,176, forward strand.
AAGACGTTTCGCAGAAACGCGCCGAATTGGCGATTTTCAAAACATCGCCAAGCAGTGGGCTAAAGCGCATTTTCATCGGATATTGGAATAGTGTGCACGCTGAAATGCAAATATAGAGTAGCATTTCTAAAATCCAAGTTAAATTCTTTGAACAATGACAAGACTATTCATGAATTTTTTTAATATTTTAGCATAAAATCTGCTGTATGGAGCATTGCAAGATCATGGGAGGATGTGCCTCCAGGAACTTTAAAAAATTTGCTTGGCATAATTTATGGCCAGCTACTATAATTCATGGTGAGGATGATGAAGATGATAGCCACAAATATGCAAACCACAGGTGAAATTTTCCAATTAATGGATTTTGTAAAGAAATGTGGAGAAGCAGTAATAAATGAAGACGATATAACATAAGTTTTTTATTGTTATGACAATGCTCCAATCATCAGACAATTAACAGATAGTGAAATCTGTAGTTACGGTTCTAGATCCAGGAAGTACCGCTAACAATAGTGAAGAAAGTGACAGAGAAGTTATTAAAAATGAAAAATTTAGATTGACAAGTTAATCATAATTCTCGACACAGCAGTTACAGGACGTGAACAGTAGAACTTTGTAACTAAAGAAGAAATTAAGTCTGTGTATATAATTACAAAGAAAGTATTAGCACAAAAAATGAAGCAACTTAAACAATTTACATTGAAAGAAATATTTAATAAATTAAACAAATAAATATTAACCTTTTATTGTAAATTTTGATACCCTTTACATTATAAATGTTCATTATTTCATAAATAACGATTTCATATTTTTAATTTTATAACTTCTGCATGCCATCTTACTAAATTTAATTTGATGATCTAATATCCGGAAAAATCCCAAATCTGGAATCGCCGAAGTCCCGACGAGTCCAGATCTTGAACTTTGTACTGTATATACCTAATATCGGCTCTAGTGTAGAATTGGGTGCCCTTTCCATTGGCGAAAAATTTTGTTCAGTTTTGGCGATGAAACCCCATTTCTGGTTACCATGAGAGTTTTAAAATGGTTTTAGCTTCTTGATTTATTAAGTGAAAATAAATCAATGTACACATAGGCAAAGTCAAGGCAATGTGCAATGACTAAGTTTGTGCAATTCTCTGATGTTTTTTTAAGTGAAAATAGGTCAATGTGTACATGGACACGGAGTTTGTGAATTCTTCAACTTCTTATTTTGGTTTTGTGTAGCGGCCATCTTGAAATCGTGTCTTATTAGCGCCGATCTTGGCGTCAAAACAGAATCGTCGAAAAACAAGGGGCACCCAATTGTAAACTTTTACCCCTAATATCTAATCTTGAAATTCTACATGTATCTTCACAATATTTTCTGAGATATTACTGTAATTGCTTTCCGGATTTCATTAGAAAAAATTCTTTAGAGGGTTTATGATTATGCTTGAAGATTTCCTCCTTCCAGAGAAGGAAATAAAAAACTGCAAGATTAGTGAATATACCAATGCCAATAAATACTACACTGAATATGAAATGTGATCAAGGGACTATGAAATGTCCTTACACAATAACATAATGCATCATGATGTCATAGTTAATATCCTCTTGTTTCACAACATGCCATGCTTATGACACCAAACAGTAGACAGTTCTCTTATCTAGCAGTGGAAGTATAATTTTGCTGCATTTGTTGTTTGCACTTCATATAAGAGATGTTTTTCACTGTAACCAGTACTAGGATGACATTAACATATGAGTTAACTTATGATATTAAAATGACGGTAATACTAAAAGTTTACTTTTATATCAAAAATAAAACTATTAACACAGATTTTAAATAATCTAAATACAATTTTCAGTCACGCTTAATTATATAATTTCGAATAAATTTTCAGCTTGTACAATATTATATTTTCTCACTGTTATTCATAAAATCCCTTTTACACGTTTGTTTGCTTTACGATAAATGATTATAATAAAGCTACAGGTTTCAGTTACAAAAGAAACCAAACTTAAAATATTTTATTCCATCAACACGATAACTTAATGATCAAATTTGTTTAATGCAAAGTTTTTTCTTCTAAATTTTTATGTATATGAACAATCATTTTCAGAACTTAAACACTTACGATCTTTAGTTGCTTTCACAGGCAAAACATAAAAAATCTGGCCACTACTGGTAAAATGATTCAAACAGAAAGATTTTTACTTTAAAACTGAAATTAACTTCAATTATCTTCCTTTTGATATAACTCATATCAATTACATCTAACATATTTTAACTGATTACAAACAATCTTTCACACCACTTCAGACGAAACCGCTGAAAGTTTCGGTTTCGATACAAGCAAGTCACGATGACGAGAAGAAACAATTAATTGTTCAAATCCTGCTTTGATGAAATCCAGATATTATCATCAGAAGCGAAACGAAATGAAACTTTTCTTATATGAAGGCGACTGTAAAAAAATATTATGAAATACTAGTGAATTAATAATGAATTAAAAACATAATATATTTCAATTTTACTCCCAAAAATATGTCTCATCGGTAAACTTGGGGCTGAAAGACTTAGCAGATGCAAGACTATGCTTATGAATATTTTAAATATCGTGTAAAAATTTTATAAAATTTAGTTTTTGTGTATTCTTCATTTTAGAACGCGCGAAACTACAATCTTTCGATATACAATTTGTCGCATATATCGAGTATTATTTTTCGTTTCAGTTACTGTAATAACTGTTTCTTTTTCATCCAAAGTAATAGCTATGTACTTTTTAGTAATGAATGCGTAATAAGGAAAGATTATTTTAAAATATGTATAAGTTTGTATTATGTTTGAATTTGATTGAAAGAAGAGGTGACTGCTTTCTTTATGAAAGCGATGAAAGGATATATATCCACCCTATCACCAGCCTTGAGGAGACTTAGTACATGATTTTTCCATAAATCTTCCTGGAGGAAATTCGCATTATTAGTATGAAGCATTAATACGAAATTTTTTCATTGTAAAATGATTTTGTAAATAGCTGGAAATTTCTTTCACTATGAGTAAAAATAATTTACACTGTTAATGGTTTATTGGAACATACAGTTTCTTTCAGAACATAAGAGATATTATTTATTGAATTTCAATTTCTAAGTCTTTGTATTTAGGAAACATATTCATGTTTTAATTGTGGCGCTTCTAAATACAATGATATCCAACGTAGTTTTGCTGGAATTAGTGATATGCTGGGGAAATTTGCCCATTCTTATGGGTGTAAAATAGGTCACCCCTGTTGTGCACCTTGAGCACGATTCTACAGTGTCTCACAAAAGTGATGAGACACTTGTACTTTACAAAAGGAAACTGTGGTAAAATAAATTTATTTTTTGTGGGTCTGTTTCATACTTAAATTTAGTAACAATTATTACATAATATACATTTTCTCAAAATATTAATTTAATAAAAATACAATTGTTTAGAACGGAGCAAAAAATGGCTTACATAAGTGATGGGACACTTACTAAACTTTTCCACCAAATATTTGTCCAAAAATTTTACTTTTTAAAAGGTTTTAATATTTTATTGGATTTCCTTTTATTTTTAAAACATGATTTAATCTTCTTGGGATGGATTCAAATAATGTTTTTGTGATTTCTGGAGTGATTTTACCCCCTTCTTCTTGAAGCACCGATTTTAATCGTGGTTTTGAAGAAATGGTGTGTTTGCAAATTCTTGATTCCAATTCTTGCCAAATATTCTCTATGGGATTTAAGTCTGGAGATTGTGGTGGTGTTTTTATTATTTCAGGACAGTTATACAGCACCCAGAGTCTAACGTTCAAAGCAGTGTGCTTGGGGTCATTGTCCTGGTAGAATTTAAAATCGTTATGAAGGTTCAGTTTTCATGCTGAAGATTTCAAATTTTGATTTAATATGCCAATATACTTGTACTGATCCATTATACTGTCAATAAAAACAAGATTACCAACTCCAGCGGACGACATACACCCCCATACCATAACTCCTCCTCCACCATGTTTTACTGCTGGCACCAAGTTCTGTTTGCGAAATTTTTCCCTGGGTTTTCTCCACACCAAGATTCTACCGTCAGAACCAAATATATTAAATTTACTCTCATCAGCAAATATAACTTCATTCCAGTAATCAAAATTCTTATTTATGTTGGAATTTGCGAAAGCCAGTCTAAGTTTTCTATTCTTTTCACTTACGAAGAATTTTTTCCTGGCTGCTCTACCGTGATATCCAGTAGATCGAATTACTCTTCTAATAGTCTCAGGATTAAAAATTACTCCATATAATGCTTGTAAATCAGCAGCAACTTTAGGAGCACTCATTCTTGGATTTTTTTTAATATTTCGAACGATAATTCGCTTTATTCCATTGGATAGCTTTGATGGTCGGCCAGGTCTTCTTTTATCCTGAATCATATGATTCTTTTTATATCGTTTAATGATATTGAAAACTGTTGAATGACTCAAGTTAACTGTTTCAGCAGTTTCTCTAATAGATTTTCCACGTTCAATATGCAAATTAATAACTAATTTTCAAATTTCAGGCAAAGTTTCTTTTCGTTTAGCATTCATGGCTGCACAGAGCTGAAAAACACAAAAATTCCAAAACAAACTGGAAAGAAATAATGCAGACGATTTTATAAATTATTGCCAATTGCTTTTGAGTAAAAATAAAAACCCCAAAAAATATTTTTAGACGATTTTTGTTGCATAGTCTAATGGTGTCCCATCACTTATGTGAGCCCTTTTTTGCTCCGTTCTAAACAATTGCATTTTTATTAAATTAATATTTTAATATTTTGAGAAAATGTATGTTATGTAATAATTGTAACTAAATTTAAGTATGAAACACAACCACAAAAAATTTTTACACGTTTTTTAATTTATTTTATTACAGTTTCCTTTTGTAAAGCACAAGTGTCCCATCACTTAAGTGAGACACTGTAGGTGACAGGATTGCTAAATGACAGATGAAGGAAGCACTTCCGCAAAGGATCCAGTAAATATAGACACCGCCAAAAATGGTGATAATAGTTCAAAACTGGTAACCCGGTTAACTTGTGTGTTGGAGTTAGCAACCTAGCTCTTAGAGATATGGTCTCGTCTGTGCGGGTATCTGTTTTGCCACTAGCTAGTGGTGTGTTGTTACTGGATGTGGTGGTGAAAATATGGCGGGGTGAATGATAATTGATAACATGGCTGTGTAGAATAGTATGGCTGTGCTCCTATGTGATTCTTAAAAGACTTTAAACATGCAGAACCGTAGGGTGCCTGACTCCTAAAACATTATGATTAACGTGGGGCACAATACTATACGTTTTAAATAATTAGTTTTTATTTTTATTACTGTTATTTAAAATAATAAGAATTAAAATCAGTTTTCATGCTTAAAATTTTGATGTATTTTTAATGCATTTAAAAAATGACTTTTCAGAGGATGCTAGGTGTTTATATACAATAGATGATTACAATGAAATAAAAAGTATTTTTGGTTCTCTGAGATGGCAAAATAGTTATGTGTTCCCAGGAATCCAAGTTAGTAAACCACTGCTTTGTATAATTAATCAAAGTTTGAATGACTCTTGAAAGATAACAAAATGTATAATGTTCTAGTTTTATTTACATTGTTACTCTGAGGGATTTGAATATTATTGAAGATTCTTGGCATTGTCAAATTTATTATGAAAAAGGCAAAATAAAATGCTTTAAGGTATCAATAAGTAAATTCAAAAAACAACTTAAAAAAATTACTTGTATAAAATGAATGTTTTAAATGTATTATTAAGTAATGAATCCATTAATCTATTATATGTACAGTGGCACTCATTATTAGATACAGTTTTGAGAATATTGAATACTTAATTAGAATTCTTAATGAAAAAGACACTTTTACATGTACTAAAAATATTAGTATACGGTATGAATTACAGAGAATATATGTAATGAATTATACTATGTTAAAATACCTATATAAACAAAAAGAAACCCCCCCAAAAAAAGTTTAAGTATTCTCTACCTCAACCTTGAAAAAGTAATCCTGCTATGCAACATTAATTTCTGATTACATGATATTGCAAACATTTTCTTTAGATTTGTCTTACAATTGGTTAAGACCATTGAATACCGGTAGTTTGATTTGGGTTCATAACACAGTTAGAGGGCTGGTTGCTTGGTTGATTTTTGTGGTTTTCCTCATATGTAATGCAAATACAAGCCAGTTTCCCTTAGGAAGTTGTGCATCAAAGCATCCTTCTTCAGGTCGATAGCTGGTATGCTTTGCCATATTCGAATCTCCATCAGATTCTACACTGACATGTTGTGCCTGTTATAAGCAGGACAATGATCATTCAACTTCTATCTGTGTGGCAGGAGCATATTTAAAGCATGTTAGAATCATGGGATTCATAACAAAATCGACCATATTTTCATCTTGCAAACTTTATTAATTTTGCTGGTTTTCTTAAGTCATGGGTACAAGATATTTTTGTTCAAGTTCACGAGCAGTCAAGCAGTACAACTGCTGAACACTGGTAGTTTGACCCAAGTTTGAATCTTCAGTATTCATTATCTTGGGCCATCTCACTGTCATGCCCTCTAAAGCTATTAGTGCTAGGCATAATAACGATCTCCACTTGACCATATTACCGACTTTGTCAAAAATAATATGTCAAGTGCAGTCTCTCTAAAGACTCTCACTATAACAGGTGATTTAAAAAGATCTTTCTTAGGCTACAGATAGGTTTGTCAATGTCTGGCAACAATTCATGAACTTTTCACGAAAACATCTATTGACGCATTTCAGATACAACATTTTGAGAAGCAAGATTTTAAATGTTTCATCTGCCTTTTTCATATGTGCAATTGCATCATTCGGAAGAAAATGATGTTGTTGTGTTTAATTTCATCAGGCCTGATAAAAAGTTGAGAATACTGGAACTGCTGGTATTTTCCTACATCTGTTATCAGGAGAAATAATTTCAGTGATATCCTAGGACTGGAATTATCCTAGGGTACATATTAATTTGTCAACAGCATTGGTTATGTCCTAAATAGAAATGAAAATATTGCTTTTTCCATTCTCACTTTGGATATTCTAAATTGCACTAATGTATACAGCATTGAATTATGTCCATTTTAAGGTAAATTTGCGGAAGATCATTTCTTATAAGTTCCCAAAAATCTTTAGATAGACTTTCTTCATTCCAAAGTGAAATGTGTGTCAATACAAATCATTTGAATTGATTATGGCATGACATCTAGTCATCACTTTGATATTCATGCTTGTTTCATTATTTTATGGTGAGAATTATTTTATTTATTTTTTAATGCGTTATTGAAATTATTTGTTATATATACATTTACAAAACTTTAAATTTAACAGAAATATAAAAGTGAAGCACCAGTTATGTTTCCACTTCTCAACTTTGTTTATATAAGGGAATAATAAGTTCTCTATAAGTTCAACAGAGATTTTTTAAGCAAAGAATTTATTTCCATTGTTGGAATTGCTAGCACTAGTTATATAAAGATCATTAAAAATAGAACTTTTATCATGATGTTGGGCAGTTCCTTAATTCAGCAACTGTATTATGGAATTGTGAATATGTAATGTCAGAAAATTATTGATCTGAGCCAATATTTTTGATTGTGTTAGCATCAAACTTAATGTTTCTGCACATCGATAAAAGATATTGCATTACTTATGATGTACTAAAGTTTAATCTTCAGTTAAAAGACTTGTTTAGGACTGTGCAAAGTTGAATAGTTACTTTGTTTTTATAAATTAAACTGGAATTGGTTTGTTTTAAGATTTTTTTTAATGTTGGATTGTTTTCACAGGCTTTAGGAATTTTCTTTGTTTGATTATTTCTGTGAACAGAAGTTATGCAGTTGAATGAAAAATCATTTTGAAATTTGCAGGATAAATGCATTAACTATTTGGGAGATTAATTTTAATAACCAGCATTTTATAATAAATGTATACAATTCATATAATTATATGTGATTGAAGACCTTTGACCATATTTGCCATTTTTCTAATGTTATTAGATAGACGTAAGACAGTATATCATTTCAAGGTTTTTCAGACCAAACTTCAGACGCTTTTTTTCATGAAATTTTTTTTCAGAGTACTCATTGATCACTCAGCATAGCTTTCCAGTACTAGGAACCAAAATCAGGATTTTGAAGTTAAAATTGCTAGCTGCACATATCACTTTGGTTTGCCTTGTTTTAATTATAACAAAGCATGTGAAAAATATCTGCCTAAGAGAAGGAAGGTCTTCGTGGAGGACTTTCTAAGGGAATCTGGTTTTTGCATCCATGTAACATATTGAGAACACCATGGAAACACCCATGCAATCGCCTCATTTGTTGAGATTAGAACCCTAATCAAACTACCAGAATTCAGCGACTGTACCGTTGAACATCAGTTGGAAAGTAATGAATCACAGTATGCTTGTTAGAGTTACATGCAAGAAAGTTAAATTCCGCCCTTACTGTTTCTGAGGTGTGCACGAGTGTCAATAAAAATTAATATGCCACATTTAAAGTGGATATGTTAGTTTTTATTGTACGACACATACGCACATAAAATGAATAAATAAGTGAGAACAGAATATAATTTATTACTGGACAAACTTTATTTTTTATGTAGTCAGACAGTTGCAATAGAGTTTATATTTCAATGTTTTTGAATATTGTTTATTTCATTTATGTCAAGATAATAAATTTTCAGTCATACTTTTTTTAAGCATTTCAAATTTATGTAATGAAGGTACAACTAATAAAAGTGGCGTTTTGATTTTTTTAATGTTTTTACAATTTCCCAAGAAACTGCAGTGTTAAGAACAGAATATTTTGGAATTTTATATTCTTGAAACATATTCAAAGATAGATCTGATAGAACATTTTTTTTTCCAACAAATTGATAACTTTGCAATGAAAAGGCTCATTATTTCCCGTGATCATATGGTTCTGTTTTAAAATAAGTAGACATATGTCATCTAATTAGTTAATAAACAGTCAATTAGGATAAACGCATTCCGAGGAAATTCGTTAACTGGCTGTTCTGTCCTTTGAAAGCCCCTCCCTGCAACAGGAAATGACGTACTGAAAGCCGGAGGGCATATGGGGTAAGGGATTGATGGGAGCCTAATGTCTAGTCCTTTCATATCATGGTTAACCTGTTTAACTGATTAATATTATGTCTTTTCCTGCTAACTTTAATTTATATGCTTTAATTATCATGTTTAACCGTTTGATATTATGTTTATTTATTTTACTTCCATATGGTAAATATTTAACTTAACTATACACTGCTAAAATCATGGTCGATTAGCCGTTGGCGAGCTTGGTGAGTAAATACGCACCGCCGCCAACGGATCCTTTGAGGAAGAAAACCCCAGATGGATATTGGTCTTTTCCAATAACTACATTAAGTTGTAAATATCTGGACATTTGAAATAACCAATCACAGGGGCTGTCCTGATTGGTAGAGTGTTTGACATTGTTTTGCTGCTGTATCGTTGGGCTCAGCTTTGAACCCCAGAGATCATTTGGATATTTGTAAGTCTAATATATAAGTATTATAAATTGTGTATTTATAAGGCCATGCATATAGTTTGTATAAAATATATAACTTTTTATAAAAAATATTTGTAAGTTTACTGTGTAAATATAATATGTCTTTGCATCATGGGGGCATTTAAAATTTACTACAAGTCAAAAGTCCTGTCAAGTAGTTTGGTGGTAGGGGAAGAGG
>KK118947.1:141007-155547 GCA_000611955.2 Stegodyphus mimosarum
ATTGCCTGAAGGATTCTCCTAAGAGTATAATATTTTTTGCGGGATAAGGTATGTAAAATACATGATAACTGAAAGTTGAGTCATTTAGTGGTAGAGAAGAAGGGTGGAAGACCCAAAGTCTTTCTGTCTCCTGTAAGATTCCTGAGGCTGATACCAACGACAGACGCAATCTTGCACTGTTTATCATGATAAAGTATGCGGATTCAGTTTCTGATGTTACTATTAGAGAGATGCGATAAGTCACAGAAACAAGTTTTCTTGGAAATACAGTCGAACCTTTCTATATTGAACTTCAGGAGAATGAAAGTTTGGTTTGCTACATATGATCTGGGAGGAAAGGAAGATTATTTCAGAAAATAGTGTAAAATTGATTATCCTTCCCCCAAAAATGTGCTGATTAACACTGCAACATTTCTCAGTAGAAGTGATAATTCTAATTTAAAATAAATCTTATTATGTTATTAAGGGTCAATAACAATTATTACATGCAATAACTATTTTTTTAAATTATTTTTCACATATAACTATTTTTTTTTTAATTTTTAATTATTTACATTTTACATAATAAATTGTTCAATAAATAAAATAAATACATAATAAATTGTTCGTGGTTTAGATCTATCTCTTCAGTTGCAAATCTCTATCTAAAATGGATACTATAAGTCCAAAATCCAGACGTTTAATATCCAGAATGATCTAATATTTGAAATTCCAGACCACCAGGCCAAAATAAAATAATAAAAAAATCCTCCTTTTGCAAAGTATAAGAATAGTGAATATAATAACAAAAGGAAGCAGATGTGTTAAAAATGTTGTTTTTCTCCAGACTAACTGAGATTTCTCCATGTTACTTTTAAATACCTGCTAGTAGGGAGCTGTACCATTGCCTCCTAGATATACAAAGCCAACGGACAGGTCGCAGAAACGAGTGTGACGTCAAAGCTAGTAGGCCCATGTGATGTTCTCGAGGTTTGCATCAAACTGGATTCTCAAGTGGGAAGCCATTGCTTTTGCCGCGTGATATAAAGTGGAACGCTAGCACGTGCTTGTGAGCAACAGAAATACTCGGTAAGTTCGTATTTATTGTAATGTAATTTTATATTTTGTTCATTGAAATAAACGCTTGTTATTACTAATGTTGAATTAAATTAAGTATTAATTGCTAAGAACACATATACCTATTATGTTTATCTTCATATTCTGTACACTGTAAGTGTTTCTGAATTAAATTAGTAGATGATCCATTATTATTAATTTAATTTCTGAAGTTACTTAATATATTTTGTTTAGGTGCTACACTGAAGTTTCATTTTATGTGTGCAATATGTAATGTTACGTATAATCTGCTATAAAAGTTTCTGTTATTATTTCATTATTGTTTTACGAATATTTAACCTAATCTCATTTATATACAGCTTAACAATTTCTAAAAATGTAATTCAAAGTAATCCTATGATATACAATAAATCTAGTTAAATTACATGCATCAATTAACAAATGTATGTACACTAAATATGTGAGTGTGTAGTATATACTTAAGTATAAATGAGAATGGGGAAATTTTGAGTTAATGTGATCAAAACATTCGATATTTCAAAAATTAGACTAGTAAAAAATTTCTTTATTTTTATTGTGAATTTAGTTTATATATTAACATCATTCATGAAAGATGTATATTTTGCAGCTTTTAAATTTATGCTATGTATTTGCATACAATGTATTTAAGTATTCGAGCAGTAAATTAATTTTAACGTCCCGTAAATAGTTTTTAGTTTGCCAAACAATGTGTCTCTTCAGATTTAAAATTTATACTTTTCTGTTCAATATTCTAAACATGATTAACCTGAAGTTTGATATATTTTCATTTCATTATTGCAGCATGATTTAAATACCAAAATTATCATCATTGATGTGAGCAATAATTTCAGTATAATAATAGATATCTTTATATAAGCTTACGTGTTCTTCAGGTACGACTTTCTGAAAGTCTTGTTCACTCAAATTTTAAATTACATTTGAAATTCTCCTCTGTTCCTGTTGGTTTTGGTGTATCGAAGTTCAATTGTATAATTATGCAATGTTTTGAATGTGCAAATTTAAATTGTTATAGTATTTAGTATTTATATAACTGATCTTTGTACATTTTTTACAGGGAATATGCCCTTTAAATGCTGTGTAACTGGTTGTCAAGGAAATTACAAAGGAATGAAAAGGTGCACATATTTTCATTTCCCAAAAGTGATGCTCTTAGAGAGAAGTGGCTAAGAAACATACCTAGGAAAGACTTCTCAGTAACTCCATATTCTCGGGTAGGTATTTTAGAGCTTTGTTTTTTCCTAATTAATTTAAGATTCAATAAATGTTTGGTAGAATACTCTTACTCTGGTAGGAAAACTTTCTTTCTACAAGCTGTAATTTTTACCTCCCATCAACATGTATACATAGGTTTCAGTCTATACCTTTCTATTTATTGAAGCAACAAATTACATTTCATTTACAAACAATCAAGTGGAAATAATACTTTGAAGCTCGTTGCTCTTTGAGCCAAAGACCTGGTGGGAGGTCATGTGTTAACAAGATCAGAATTTTTATTAAATGTTTTATATGCAGTGTTAACTGATCCTTAAATATTGGAAAGAAATTTTTAATTTCTTTATATGCATTTAAAATTTAAACTGCCATAAGCATTTACTATTTGAAATTGTTTTTATTTGCAACGAAAGTGATATAATCTTGTTTGATAGTTTGCTGGTTTAAGAAATTAGCTACCTGATGTCTTCCTTTTACTTAACAGGTGTGCCATAAACATTTTCAGCCTGAGGATATCATCTGGGAAGCATCGGCTTTCAATGAAGAAACTGGAAAGATTATTAAAGCTTCATTGGAAAGACCAAGACTCAAGGAAGGTGCTTTTCCTAGCATATTTAACGGCTGTCCATCGTATCTGTCTTCACAGGCATCTAGTTCCAGAGAAACTCCTGATGAGAAGAAAATGAAAAGAGAAGCAAACTGCGTCATGAAAGCTATTGCTGATAGTAAAATATCAGCTGCTGAATATAATAAACTGAGAACTTTTTCAGATTTTAATGAACTTTTATCATGTTGTGCAAAATTCAAGTTTTCTACATTTTGGAACATTGTACATAAAGAAAACATCTTGATGTTTTTGAATTTGGAATACAGTGATGGATGTGTGAAATTGCTTTATGCAGTTCACATTACTACAGATCTTTTATTATCTGTATCATTCCAAAATAAGTCACTGACCCAGATCAGTAATAAGTATATGTTACCTATAAAAGTAAGTAATATTAATGACATTCATGAAATACTTGATCATATTGAAATGTTAAAAACTAAAGAGTCAATGAATTCGATTGACATTATAATCAACTTGATGAAATCTTTTAAGTTTCACAAATGAAGGTGATAAAATCTTATTTGAGTTCATAATTGAACAACTTTCTCTTGTAAAATGTAAGCCCCAAAACCGTCAATATTCTTCAAATACCTTAATTTTAGCTTCTATGTTTTATTTGTTATCTCCCCAAGCATATAAATGTGTCCGACAGTCTGGTAATTTGATTTTGCCTCATCCAAGTACCATACACAAAATAAATTCTAAATTAAATGTAAATTCCCAAAAGGAAGCAGATGATATGCTGTTTTTGGCTTATGCTAAGCAAAAAGCTTGTTATCTGAAAGAGCATGAATTATACGTTTCACTAATGATGGATGAAATTCACATCAGACCTTTTCTTGACTACAAAAGTGGAGATATTGTTGGAATTGGCCAGGAAGTTGATAACTTAGCTTCTAGTGCACATGTATTTATGATACAGAGTATTTTATGTAGCTTTAAAGATGTCCATATATTGCCATCGAAAAAAATGACAGCTGAAGTTTTATTCACTGTTTTGAAAAAAGTAATTGTCGGTCTTGAAGGAATAGGTTTCAAAGTAATTGTAGTTGTTAGTGACAATAATTCTATTAATAGAAGATGTATATCTCTATTTAATAACCCATTATCAAATTTTGTATTTCCTCATCCTGTTGATGCAACTCGTCCATTGTTTTATGCAGTTGATCCTGTTCATATTATTAAAAGTGTTCGAAACAACTGGTTAAACCAGAAAAACCCTGAACAAGCTATGTATTTTCCAAATTTTGACTTGTTTTCAAATAATTTAATAATAATGTCTTCATTTCTTACCTTAAAAAATATGTATGAAGCTGAAAGTGGTAATTTGTTAAAATATGGATATACAATATCTCGTAAAGCTCTGTGGCCTACAAATTTAGAACGTCAAAGTGTGAAACTTGCTTTACAAATTTTCAACCAGCAAGTATCACAAGGCCTGAAAGAATTAGGAGTAAAGCATAATTTGTTAAAATTTCATGAAACATCTGCATATATTAAAATATTTTCTTCGTGGTTTTCAATAATGAATGTTAAAACACCAAACAAGGGGGTACACTCTTGTGATGAATTCTGCAAACCATTAGTATGGAATGAATCGGACAGGAAATTTGTATTTTTAAATAATTTTCTTGATTGGTTGATAAAATGGAAAGATATGAAGAGTGATACCGGTAGGTTGACAAAAGAGACACTTTCCGCTCTTATATTAACAACAACATGTATGATAGAACTGTGTAGGTATTGTATAGGTGAACTCAACATGTCCTATTTTTTGCCTGGTAAAATCCAGACAGACGAACTGGAACATCGTTTTAGTTTATATCGCAGGATGGCTGGAACACATTATCATATATCACTTCGACAGGTTTTTGAAGTAGAAAACAAACTACGTGCATGTTCTGTATTGAATTTAACTATGTTATCTAAAAGTAAAGGGATAATTGTTATTGATGATTTTTCTAACTCTTTTGATTTGATTGATACTTCTCGTGAAATTACTGTAAAATATATTCATAATTTCAAGCATATTGATGTCACAGATGCTGATCTTGAATCTATGGTTGATAAATTGCCGTTAGTTGCATATTTGGCTGGATATTGTTGCCACTCGGTTATGAACAGGTTAAAATGTGATGACTGTGGTGGTAATTTAGTTATTGAAAAACCGTTAATAATTCCTCCCAGTTTCAAACATATTCATAATTGTGATAGAGGTGGATTAAAGTACCCGTCTGCTGATGTTATTAATGTAATACTGCATAATTTTATTGTCGTACAGAAGCTCATAAGCCCTGAATATGAAAAGAGTTTCCTCCAAGTATCTAACCAACGTAATTTAATATCTGCTATGACATTAGAAATTCTTATATGTAAAGAAATTAAAATTATTTCCTGTAAAAATCATTTATCACTTAAAATTATGCAATTGCTTATATATTCATGTACAAATACTCTTTTAAACAATTATTGTAAATTCAAGAATGACAGTATTACTAAATTTTCGAATAAAAGAAAACTAAAAACAGTTGCAGTGTAAACATAAATCACAAAAAAATATGCTACGAATGTATCAATACAATCTTTTTTTGGTGTGGAAAATAATTTTAGTGTATTTCACTTTTTAATTTTAATTATCTGAACATGCATTAGTAATATATTTATAATGTTATCATTTTTGTAATTTAATTTCTTCTTTCTGTATTAAAACATTAAAAATTGATAGAATTGTAATGAAATGTAAATAAATAATTTTTAAGACTTCATTTGTTCCGTGTTATTTTAAACATTTTATATAGGTAACAGCAATAGTCCATTACGTATCAGCAATTAATTTAGATTTATACTCATGTTTATCACATGAAAATATATTTTGCATTTAAAATATAAATTGTATGCTTGGAAATTACTTTTGACTAATCTTTGTGTATGTATATTATTATACATATGTGATATTTTAGAGGTTTGTACAATAAGAAAACTTAGTAGGTATTGTGTGTATATATATGTGCGATATTTTAATTGCAGAGTTAGAAATATGGATGCATAAACCAGAAACTTCCAGACGTGGCCATTTCAAAACATAATAGTAAACATCAATCTCTCTTCATACTGAATTACTTGAAAAAGCTCATATTAATTTTGGTCATATTGGTGTGTCCTCAATGCTAAATTTACTATCTCCTCAGTATTATTCTTCAGGATGTTAGAAATTATTGTAAACATTGCGAAGTATGTTAGTTTAATAAGAAAAGTAAACAAAAGAGTTTTGGTTTAATACAAACTCTTCTATCTGTTAGTGAACCTTTTGAATTATTAGCTATTGATACTGTTGGTGGTTTAAACTATTATAATTCTATTAAAAAGTATATTCACATAATTATTGATCTTGCTACTCGTTATATACGGACTTTTGCTTTTAAAAGTGTAACTACAGATACTTACATAAATTGTTCGAGCCAAATTTTTCAAATTCAAGTACCAAGGAAAATTTTAAGTGATAGAAATGCTGCCTCTTCAAAATTTAAGCCTTTTTTAAGAAATGATAATGTAAAATAATTATTAACTACTGCTAACAGGCCTCAAACTAACAGTAAAGTTGAATGAGTTAACAATTATACCTATTCTAAAGTGTATATTAAATTCTTATCAGGGTAATATTGTATGGCAAACTTGTTACCTCAGGTTACTGAAGAATATAATAATACAACTCGTTCTGCAACAAAATTCTCGCCATCTTATTAAAAATATGGAAAATTACCTTTTGCCTCCCTACTTGAAAATCAAGAAGTCTATCTGCCAATTATTTCTTAAAATAGTCATAAATTTTTATTATATCTTACATATATATATTATAATTTTCACACAGTTGAGAGAATATTTAAGACTAATAAATATAAATTTTCCTTGATCAAATTTTAAATTCTGATTTTCAAGGAATATAATTTTATAAAAACATCTGATATTGTATCTACAGATGAGACAAAAATAACATATTAGAAATTTTTTAGATATCGAGGAATTTTGGTTTTCAGAATTTTCTTAAAACTGATTTTTAATTGAATGATTTGAAATTTCTAGTAGTAAAAATGACTAGTAATTTCGTGAAACCAAATTTGATATTTAAGATAATCAAGTTTTGTTGGACTAAATATCAAATCTTATTACATAACATATAAAATTTTAAGTATAATTATAATAATTTTGTTAAAAGCTACTCATTTTAATTTTAAAGTTAAAAATGTTTATTTGACTTTAAATTAGTATTTATTCTAAAGTTTTAATGACTTTCATTGCTTCTGGAAAGCTATGCGAGTTTAAAAACAATGATTATATTATTTATTTATTATTATTCTTTATTTATTTTGTTATATCCAGAAAATAAAAATATGAAATCAGTGTTTAATTTTCTATAGAAGCTTTGTCCGATTCATGCTAAAGAATATGATCAGTATTATTAAAAGTGTGATAGTAGTAGTAACTGTGTTTCCTAATTAAGGTTGTTGTCTGAAAGCAATAGGAATTAAAATTCCATTTAAAAAAATTCATAATTAAACTATTTGAAATAATTAACAAAATAATTTTTATTCAGGTGATAAATGTATTTCGAAACACTTTCTTATAATATTTGTCACAATTTAGGAAATATTACCAGCTGTAAATTTGCAGGTATCATAAAAGTATTCTTATCATTAAAGAAATATACTTTGAGTAATTCAGTCTAATCGATTAAAAACAGTTTTCAAAGATATTCCGATAATAACAATTATTTCGGAAATATAGTTTCTGGATTATTCTGAGAGTTCATTATTTTATGCAAATTCATATGTACTGATAAATGATCGCTATCGGAAGTTCCGCCGGTTCGTTTTCTACGGTTTAGTGCTCGTGACGTCACAGACCAGTCCGATGGCTTTATATATTTAGGAGGCACTGGCTGTACTGTGGTGGATAAAAATGCATTGATTGATGTCACATTCATGCTGCCCAGGCTCACTTTTTTGAATGATTGCTGGGGGGGGGGGAAGTTGTCAGGGCCAATACTATGCATTTTGCCACCTGCTGCAATCTCTGCAGGTCTTAAATTTTACTACCCAGTGCCTCTCCTAAATTCTAAAAATTCTGTCATCCATAATTTTTGCTGCTTGGTGCTCCTCTAAGTTTTAAAATTTTCCCTCTCTCTAAATTATGATTCGCAGAGCAGCTGCATCAGTTACACCTGCTCTACTGCAGGCCCTGTGAGGGGTTTATCATTTTTTATTGGACCTAAAACAACAAATGAAGCCCTAATATTGCCATGTTATCTTACAGGATTTAAACTAATGATCTAAAATCTGAAAATTTCTGGAATTGCCATTGTCTAAATGATTTCGGATCTTTGTACTGTATTTATAATTAACATTTGTTCAGCTAATACCAGATTGCAGATTTGAATGTTGAACCATTTCAGCTACGCTTCTGCAGCATCCTTATGTTTGGCCTTTTAAATTTCCTTGTATCCAAATCCTTTTTTTTTGTGCTAGTGGAAATTATTGAGTCTAGATTTTTATTATATGGTATGTACTGGATAAACTGTATTCAAAGCAAATATTTGTTTGGCTGCATTCAGGAAGTACATTGCTTATTTTCTATTGTTTGTATTTTTTAAGTAATACTCACCTGATCTTCAATATAGAATGCGGTAAAAATATATTTAAGGGTGCTTCTTGGCAAAAATTGGTGATTTTTGGCAGTACATGGACACCAAGTTTGTGCCATTCTTTGACTTGTTATTTTGGCCGCTACACAAAGTCAAAATAACAAGTTAAAGAATAGCACAAAATCGGTATCCATATACACATTGCCCTATTTTCACTTGAAAAAATACCAGAGAATTGCACAAACTTGGCATTACTCACTCCCTTGACTTTGTCCAAAGATGTCAAGATATTTATACTGATCCATAATACTATCTATAAATTCTATATAACCGTGTCTAACACTTGGTACTAAGTTTTGCTTCCAAAACTCTTCTTTTTCATTTCTCCACACCAGCACTTGTCCATTGAGCTGAAGATGTTAAATTTTCTTTCATCAGCAAATAGCACTTTTTGCAGTAGTCAGGTGTCTTTTGTTTAATTGATTTTACGAAAGTGACTCAAAGTTTTCAGTTTTTTTATCGACAGAAAATTCCTTAGAATAAAGTGTTTCATTCCATGAGATAACTTAAATGGTCTTCCAGGTTTTCTTTTAATTTTGAATATGATTTTGTGTGTTATAACGCTCAATAGTATCAAAAATTGTAAAATGACTAAAATTAAGTAAATAGGCAATTTTTCTAATAGGTTTCCCTTTCTTTTACTGCAAATCAATAACTGATCTGCGGGTTTCTAATGATGTTTCCTTTCATGACCGAGCCATTGCAAGAAAACATTAAAGTAACAAATATTTTCTATAAAGAAAATTCAAATTATTAAAGCAAACAATTTTTAGAGTTTCACCTACCTTCTTTATCCAAATTAATTAGAAATTATGAAAATGCTCAATTAATTTTGTGGTATTTTTTTCTTCCATTTCAGTCTAAAACGCTAATTTTTAAATTTACTGTTTTTTTTTTTCCAAATTTATTCAGTACAAAGAGATAGCTAAGAAAATATGTATTCAAAAGGGAAATCTTCTTTATTAGTTTACTGTGAAGCTTTTCTCCTATTACGTAAAAAAGTTAAAATATTGTTGTGCCCGATCATTTTTGTGAGATACTATATGTTTCTTGCATTGTGATAAAACAATGGTACCTAGAGCCATCAAATTTTGAATAACGTAATGCTATGCCGAATATGAGCATCTGGAAGGCCTAATTTGGAATTTGTTTTATTATCTATTTGGTATTTTTCCAGACATTAAAAAATTTTTAATTAACATATTCAACAATTTCAAAGCGAGGAATGGCAACTTTGTACAGTTAAAAAAAAAATTCTCCAGTATGCGAGATTGTGTATCGGAAATTCTAAAGATATGCTCATTTTAAAATTATTTTGCAATATTGCTGTTGAATTGAATTTTATGGTTTAAGTGTTAAGAACATGATATTTAATAAATAAAAGTAACACATGAAACGTTAAAAAACTGAAAGCTTTCAATTTTTTTGTATATCTATATTTTTTGTTTCATACATGTTGTGTCTATCTACAAGTACATTCCTAGGTATTCGTTTACTGAGAATTTTAGTTGGCACCAAGGTATGGGATAGCTTGCTAATAAACAAAGATTTTCACGTTACGATAATGTCCTCAGTTTTTTTACTCTCAGTTGTGTGCCAAATCTTGTACTGTTTACATCAAAATGCTCTGTATTTGTTATTTTCTTAAATGCTGTTTTGGATCAAGTTTTCTGACCCTGACAGAATCACAGAGTACTTCCAAATAATCAGGCATGTTCCCTCACATTCTTGCATAAAATATTTTTTCATTCACAGGCCACTAAATAAATGTACTGTGGTCTACAAAATGTGGAAGTACAAATTAAAAAAATAAACATATACTGGAAATATAAGAAATTGGTTTGAAGGGGCAAAAATCACATATATTATTTATTGCTTATGCAAAGAATTAATAGTAAAAGATTGCCCCTCAAGCAAAAATAAAATATAGTCCTGTCTTTACAAAGTTTCCTTAGTCAAAATGGGAGAATTAAAATCTACTTTATTTAGAGTACTCTTACTGTTATTACCAGTTTAAGTTCCTGGTAGCAATTAATATGATAATATCCATTTCTAACTATAAAAAGATAATTTTGTTTTGACAGTTTTGTTCTGCAAGACTGAATAATTAGTTTATGACAGCTTTTGGATATTAATACTGAATGTAAAGAACTGGATTTTTTGTTTTTTACTATTTTTAACAATTTATTATTTAAAGGATAAAAGTATAAGCCTGGCAGAATGTATAATACATTATCATATTTCTTTTTAATGTATTGGAGCATTTGATTTTACTGCAAAATGTGTTCAGACAACTTCATTATGAACAGAAAATTAATCCATATTTGTATTACACAAGGGAAAAAAACATAAAAACCACATGCAACCAATTCATTCAACAACTGGAATGAAATTTACAGCAAACCATCTGTGTTTTGTAACTTGCCACTCAATCACTTCCAAGTCGTTTTAATGAGAAAATTTGATTTAGTACTTTAAAGGATACTTTGGGATGTTGCTTTAAAATTTTATGTGGATCCAAGAATATTTAGTTTATTTATTTTGGATGAAGCCTTTATTAGAGAAATTGTTGCCCATGAGAAAAGTCTTATGTACCTAGCCCATTTAATCAGTAGTAATCAATTTCAAGATGCCCAAGAAAAGAGGTGAAAGTTTATATGTTAGGATACTGAAACTCTTCATATGTAAATAAATCATGAGGTTTTAAATGAATACCATCATATTTTTCAGTGTTTTTTAAATTTTAATACTGCAAGATAATTGCCATGCATTAAGTTAGATGGAAGAAATTTAAATGCTGCAAGTTTGTATTTTTTGTTACTTTCTAATTATTTGCTTCAACACACTAAGTTGCCTACTCATTGGTGAAAAAGGTTTGTGTGACTATATTTGCAGCTCATAGGCACAGTTCTGTTCATAAATAATAATAAAAGAAGCAGAAAATATTATGAGAAAAAATTAAAAATATGTGTTGCTGATATTTACACTTATATAGTCAGTGAAATGAAAGTTTTAAAGCACATGTATGTCCACCTGCATGCAATTATATGTGTGGCCTGCACACGCATGAGTTGACTGTTGTAGCTTGTATATTCGAAAATATGTAAAAAATATGGCAGTTTTACCGCATGTTAAAAAGCAAGGATGTGAATAATTAGAAAGTAACTATTTTTCTTTATTAGCTTGTGATAATGACTTTTTTTTCATATAATTGTAACTATGTAAAGTTGAATAATGTATACATTACTAAGATATAGTCTTAAGATCTTTTCAATCATATCAGATAATATAGTACTTGGATCTGCCTATAGGAATTTACGTAATTATGCAAAACATTTATCAATTTATGATGCATAATGAGTTTATTCTACTATAAAGCCATTATGTATACATTTATCAATTTATGATGCATAATGATTTTATTCTACTATAAAGCCATTATGTATACATTTATCAATATATGAGGCATAATTATTTTATTCTACTATAAAGCCATTATGTATATTTTTGGTTGAAAAAAATAAGATAAAAAAATCTGAAAGGTTTCAATTTTATATAACTCCCAAAGGGCCGTTATTTTTCATTTACACACATGCATGTTTCGAGAGCATTTGAGATAATCTTCCTTTAGGCTAAAAATATTTAAAAACAGCATATCTTTAGAGTTTCCAATTGACAGTCTCATGCACTAGAGATAAAAATGTTTTTCCATAAAGTGTTGCCACTGCTTGCTTTGGAATTATTGAGTTTGTTAATAAGAAATTCTTTAAAGTTTTGCAAAATATGAAATAGACAATAAAACAAATTCGAAATTCAGGCTTCCAGGTGCCCATGTTTGAGAGGAGGATTACTCCAATTTACAATTACAAAATTTGATGGCTCTAGACACCATAGTTTTTTCACAATTTGAGAAACATACATACATACAGATTCATTATTTAATTTCATAATGAATACTTAATAATCTGTAAATATAATACAGAGCAATAATGCTTGGTGGCAACAAATTTAAAGTGATACACCATTTATGGTGAACTGATGCAAAATACTGTTTTGAAACTAATAACCCTTCTGGGCTAAAAACAGTTTGTATTATAATGTACACTGGTGGTACTTAAAATTATTATTGTTATATACATAATATTATCTGGTGAAATAACCATTCAGTCTGATTTATTTTGTTATTTTTCATTTAATGGGCCACTTAACACCAAACATTGGTGTAAAATCTAAATACATGAAGCAACTCTTAAAGATACATAAAAATTCATGGAAAGAATGACTGTTTTATTAAATCTAGAATATGATAAATAAATAAAAATTAAGACAAATGTATAAAAGATTTTACCAGATTAATTACATATTACAAAGTAGGCATAAAACTGCCCTTGATATTGCCAAAAACATTTTAATGCTTTTTGCAATCGTTGCCATATGGATTTGATTAATTTATAATCTGGATGTTGACAACTAGTGGCATGTTTATGCAACTTGCAATAGGATATTTTATTGGCGAATGTTGGTTGGATGTTTATTTCTTTATTTTAAATGCGACATTCCATATTAGGATCAGTAATGTTGCATTTGTGGTTACCTTATTAGCTGCCAGGTATTCCTATTTGGCAGTTGCTACTTCATATGTTTAAGGAAAAGAAAATCTACGAGAGAAACTTTCTGAATTGATATTTATTCTTCCTGCTTATTTACAAGGATGTGATAGCACAGCTATTCATGATACAGTATAAACAGGCTATCACATTTAGCAATTAACACCCTGTTAATAGAAGATTATTTTTATGGAGTGTAAAAAAAAAAAAAAATTCACAAGTGGTAGTAAAAGAAAAAGAAATTATATTGAAATTAATTTGTTTAATCTGTTTCTGAACAAATTAATCGTTACATGGTAATATCTAAATATATGGAAACTGCTTTGTACAAAGTATGTTACTGTATGGACTTCTGCAGTTCAGGATTTGATTTATATTAATTATATTAAAACATTTTATGGTGTCCAAGTGTCATTTGCAAAAATGCTTTAAGTGGAGAGTTATCAGCTACACTAATGTTTGTGAAAATTGCAACACCGTGAAGGAATTATGCAAATTGAGCCAAAATTACAGGAAATGTAAAGTGAGGTAAGACACGCAAATGATTAGAATTACAAAGTGATATATATAAGGGACTGTAAAATTGTGTTGAAATCTGTTTATTGTTCTCTGTCTGCGGTGAACATTTAATTAGTGGTTAATATGCCTCGTTAACAGGCGATGGTGCCATACCAATCAACTAATAGAGTTCAAATGAGGCCACATCATCGATATGCAAGAAGGTGGACCTTACATATCGAGCAATTGCAGCCCACACGCAGTGTAATGCCACAACAGCGATGAGTGTTTGGAAGAATGGCAGAGGAGAACCAAAGAAGGTGAAATGCTGGCAGTGGGGCATGCAATAGTATAACGGCATGGGCAACAGACATCTCATCTGCATGGTTGTGGAAGACCATACAATGTCCTGTCGTGTGTTAGTACAGCATGGCTACAGGTGTTGTGTTGTCTAGCTGCACTATTCGTTGCTGTCTGTTAGGGTTCTTTGACGCAGGATTCCCCTGTTGCTGAATCACAGACGCCTCTGACTTCAATGGGCATAGCATGCCCTGTGGCAACAAGTTGTTTTCTCCAATGAATCTCACTACAGTCTGGAATACGATGATGGAAGAGTATTCGTCTAACAATTCATTGGAAATTCAGAATTACAGAGGGGAACGTCTTGCCTGGCATCATGGTGTGGGGAGCTATTGGGTATAATTGTTGATCCCATTTAGTGCAGATTGCAGGCAACCTCAACAGTGATTGCTACATAATGGAAGTTGTAGAGCTAGAGGTCCTTCCCATTCTTTCACGCATGCATGGTGCTGTATTT